>CM023203.3:37647653-37739223 GCA_004115045.4 Sinella curviseta | reverse complement strand
GGCTAGTTTGATTATGCAATGTTGAATGAATGTATCTATGCTCTAATGCTCATGTATGTACAATGTAGGGAAAATGTTTCATATAGGTGTATAATATAGTAGTCAGAGTCAGAATAGAAATACGTGTACATACATATAACGAGTCACTAGTCACATGTACGTGTTTTAAGCAGTGCTTCAAGCACATGAGTAGGGACAGGGAAGCTAGTAATGCATTACTATCGTATCGTATTGTATGTAGTCGTACGCAATACGCGAGTTAAAAAAGATGAAAGACCCTGAGGATGATGACTTGCAAATTTCCAGGGCTTTTTGAGGAACCATGTTTAGATTTTGTGAAGCTTGGTGGCAGATAGAAAGTAGGAAAAAATAATATTAAATTATAAAGAATTCTAACCATTATTAATTAATATTCTGTGTATTTAATGAAGAGTCTATGATAGAATTGAAATTAATTAATTCGATTTATTTTGTGTGCACTGATATATAGGCCTTTGACATCCATTGGCGTGGATCACGAAATGTCTTATAGCTCCGGGAGTGCCTCAGCATCTTCAAGTCAGCAACACTCGAGACGAGAGTCTCAACGGGTAAGTACATAAAAATTAGAAATTAAAAACGATAATTTTTAACACTACAAAGCCGTGCGTTTTGTGAGGTTCAAAAACATAATCTTTTACTTTTAAGTATGTATGAAATGAAAGCATTACTTTTATTTTTGGTTTAGGCAAGGATGAATTTCCCACAAATGCATTCCCCAGGAAGTCTGGGTCCAAACGATGTCATGAATGATGACGAATTGGTATCCATTTCTGTACGTGACCTGAATCGCACTTTAAAAATGAAAGGTCTTTCAAAGGATGATATAATTAGAATGAAGCAGCGCCGAAGAACCTTAAAAAATCGTGGCTACGCAGCAAGGTTAGTTTACCTTTGGTTCCTTTGTTTTTATTGATTTGCTGTCCTCCCCTCAAAGGGGGTTATACGAATACGTGTGATTTATTTAATTGCGTTTTATGTATTTATAGCTGTCGAGTTAAGAGAATCGAGCAACGTGACATTCTCGATACTGACAAAGTGTTGGAACAAACTGATATCGAGAACATGGTCCAGATGACGCAAGACATGAGGGACGAAGTCGAAGATCTCCAAGCAAAATATGATGCCCTGCGAGAATTTGCGATACAGAAAAAAATTGAAATTCCTTATGGACTTTAAATTACTTAGGATGATGAACACATTTCTTTTACACGTGCATGTTCTCTTCAGTTTAAGTTGTAGTGAAAATATGTTCGTAAGGGGAGAGGTGCCACCCATTTTACACTTTAAGGGAAAAATAGATTTAAGCTTTTATGCATGTTGTGGTGAATAATTCGTTTATGCACTAAATATACTGAGAAATTATCTGTATTTATTCAGTTTATAAAATTCTGTTATACTCTGTAGCACACATTTATGTTTGGTCGTATTGATATAAAAAGTCTTTTGTAAGCTTTTAAGAATTTCCAGACTGTGATTTTTTCTCCATTTTCCGAACAAGTTCCCGTGAAATATTGTCAGCAAATCTAATAGGTTCAGGAATACGGAATCGACTACATTTTAAAACTACACGTTTAGCCGTATCTAAACTTATTTTATGTCCAATGGATAAGTAAATTGGATTTTTGGCGTCCTCGGCAGTTTTTAGCGCCTGTAAATAAGTATATAGTTTATTAAATACATACGTGCGTGTTTATCTATCTTTGGTAAAAATAAAATGTAATAAACTTATCAAATCAAAATAATTGTAATGCTCATTTTAAACTTATGATACCCACCATGCCTAGCGTATTGTTTGAATCATCTTTGATAAGCGTGTGATCTCCTGAGCTGGCCATTCCTTGTACCATCTGCTTTGTAATGTGAACACCTTCAACCATGTGCAAATTTTTTGCGACTCCAATGGTAGGAATTGATGTCTTGATGCCGATATGGCAGGCTAGTCCACATCTATGAGGATGCAAAACCCCATTTCCGTCCACCAACAGAACATCAGGAACCTTATCAGGATGGTCACGAACGATCCTCTGTATAAGGTCAACCACTGGGGCTGATTCTCTGAAGGAGAGATATCCTATTGCAAAAACATAAGTGTATGATTAATGTCATACTCCAAAATGTCGGTTTTAACCTTTAATCCTTTACCTGGTAAGTAAGGCACCGTAAGACGAACTTGCTGAGTTTCCTCATGGATAACAGTTAGTTCTGGATACTGACAAATCACAACAGCGGCGAAAGCATCACATTCATCAGCGCTGTGATCACTGGTAGGCACTGATATATCCACCCCTGCTATTCGTTTCAATCCACTACACAAACCAAACCAATAATTTATTATCGTATTATGTCTTTACAATATTAATATTATGACTATTTCTTTCCCGTAATTGTACACAAATAAACAACCTGAGATCATCATCCGAGGAAGACAGCTGCCAAGGCTCTGTATCATAACTGATTATTTGCTTTCGCAGTTCATCTTGAATGGCATCCCATTCCTTTATCAAGGTCGGACTTATCCGTCCCAAACTTTGCGCATCCTTCGGATTTATTATTCCAGTAGCCATAATTTGCAAAAACACACGTTTTGAAATGCGATTCATCCGAAAACCATACTGTTCAGTTCAGGTGATGGGGGTTCTACACGCACCTGGTAAAACAATCATAAAAAACAAAATTAAACAATCATTAACCAAAAATACCAAACTCATCTCTCCATTATAGAGCCTATATTGCTGCTTTCCCTTTATGTTCATTCACATGAGCTAAAATAGCAACCGGAGTGGAGAAAGTATTACCCACTCCAATCCAATGCCCTCTCAAACAAAACCAAACACCGCTTTAAATGGGATCGTCCTTTCTCTTGCTACCAACTTTGCTTCTTTGCTTTAAATGATTCAAATATCCATAATATTAAGTACCTGTGGCGTGCTCAATCAAAAACGAAACCTCGGACGACTCGCCGATGGTGACCATGCGGCATTTGCGAACACAGTCAAGTAGCACGAAAGTTGCACGACTGCAAATAACGTTGCAACACTTTTCTCTCAAGTTTATCGAGAGAACGTCGTTCCCAGAGTCAGTCCCTCCTTTCATTCATCCTATTACACAGACTACTGCATTTTTCGTTCCAGATTTTTAGGAAAAACCAAAACCAAGTGTGAGCCTGTCATCACATCAGATGGAGATTTGGAAAGGACGACAAGACAACGAATATAGTTTGTTAGCATGCTTAAGGCTTTCCCTGCCTGCACATCTTTCCATGTTCTCATTACAAAAATGTTTTATGATTCCACATGGAAAACCGTATTCCATATTCAATGATATTACCCAAAAAACCCATCTGCAAAACACCTCCTCTGAAATACAAGTGTAGTAATAACAGTAAGCAAGCATTGTTGGCTGTAAGCGTATATATTATAACAACGATGTTACCTACATGTCCTTCCTACAGATTCTTGTGTTGTGGATGCACTACATACACATATCATGATCATCATCATCATCTTATTCCACTATGAAACTCCACAAAAAGGAAAGGCTTATTTGATGATACCCACATGAGTAGCAGCAGCAAAACTGTTTGCTGGAGAAAATTCCCAAGTAAGTATATGCAACGCAATGTCAGTGGTCGACGAATCCAGCTAAACTTGTGCCTGGTATGGTGTCTTCTGTGGATGGAGTGGAGGAGTAAAGCACACGTAACTACCCCCACACACATACACTGTTAAAGCAAACATATAACCATAAAAAAATGTTCTCCAAGTTCACCTCCACGATTTCACATTTTCCAGCAGCACAACAGCTCTACTCACACTTGTGTCCAGTCCAGGGTAAGTATCAATGAGGAGAGCATTTCCATATACCACATACATTTTGGAAGGCGTACATTTGGTGGAAAACAGGGACTGATCTGAGAGAGCACTTTGCTTTCTCTCTCTCTTCCCTTTTGGTGTGGAGAAAATAGACTACTCCAGTGACTGCTGTGGAACTTTAGAACAAGGCGAAATCATCAAGGAGGATACATGACTGTGTGTGTATGCAGCAGCTGCCCCTGACACAGATATTTTAAGTAGGTCAGAGTCAAAGAGTAAATTATAATAATTTCTCAGGTGAGAAGAAAAGGGGCTCTAGATCAGTGTGAGCAAGTCTTGGCACTTTAAAAATTAAAACGGGGTTTACTCTGTGATTTTGTCTGTCGATATGTCGCATTGTTTCCGTTTCCACTTTCGTTAGAATTGTGAGAGCCCGATTTTTCATCAGCGAGTGTGTCTTGAGTAATATTTATGGGGCTGAAGTTTTTGTGGTCAGATATACTAGTAGTCAGGAAATAGCCATTAAAATTGTCCATTATTTGATTGGAATTCTACGAATTCATTCTTATTTCAGTGTCCTTTGTCATCACGTTATAGTTTTCTTTATGCTTAAGATTTCAGAGATTTAGCATGTAAATGACGTGGCTTGATTTCATGGTCTAACTAGCTATTACAGTACATTGCCCTTGCCAATTTTTTAATTAGTGTTTGCTAAGTTTGAATTATTAGGGTGAGTTGGGTTGGCTTCAGACTTTACTGGAAACGTTACATTACGCTTGTCTCTAAAATTTTATTAGCTGCAAAGCTGATTTACATCGTGGATTTTCAGTAAATTTACTTATTAACAGGACATTTTAAGAATCGAATTATACGGAGAGCCTTTCTGTGTGGGATAAGCAGTTTTAACCAGTCCACACGCGAAAATGTCCGTAGATGTGTTTCATGGAACATGGAAGGTGCGTTTTTTTTCTTGCCAAAAATATGTAGAACATTTATATTCCAAAGCATTTTGGAAATTAGTAATATAAATTATGTTTTCTTGCAGATAATTGAATGCGTCAACATATCTACTTCGCGCAATGCAGCACCAGCCCAGATTGATGGGTATAAAATATTATAAAATATTTAAACAATTAAACTGTATATTTCATTTGATACCACGCGCACAGGTTGTTAATTTTTATTTTGTTGATGATTACACAGCGCAATATTCGTACTGCAAGAAAATGGGGAAATTCGATGGGATTTACCACCCGAGGTTGTGGAGGTAGACTTTCCATTATTCCAATGTGACTGCTATGAAGTTGTCCACACCTTTGTTGGACTGTGCATTCAAACTGGGGCCGTTTCCGGTCACATGTTTGAATTCTGGGTTGATCGACCTGTTCCCCGTGACATGATGCTGCTGACCTTTGAGGGCTGGTGTATGATTCAGTGTCAGCAAATTCTGCCTATACAGCCGCCACTAGATTTCCCGTTTTCATTTTTACCAGCGTTTACAGAAGGATACTTTTCCGACATGAAGTTGCCTCGGACAAGTGACAGAGTAGAATGGAGCGGAAAACAAGTACACATTATAAAATTAAGTTGGATATATGAATAATTTTTTGGCTTTCAAATATGCATTTACTAACGAACAAGGTTAATTATTTTATAGCTGCTGGTCCACTCTGTCATACTGGAGTTGAGTGGGGCAAAGCATGAGGAACTGGAGGGCTTGTCACCGGAAGTATTAGAAACGGTCTTGTTCTATTTATATTCTCAAAGTCTTCCAGCAACCCTGTCACCAGAGACGGCACGTCGTTGCATTCAAAAGGCCCCAAAAGAAATGGATGAATTTGTTCGAATGTGTCGGGACTATCTGCATCGCATTACTTTGAAGCAAAGTAAGCAACTGAGTAAAGTTGATATCTAATTAGCGTTTAAGGCTGACTTGCTTATCACAAATAATTTAATTCCTTTCCTTTTAGAAATCGTGAAGCTGGTCGGCGAAGTCCATTCCTGTGCAGAAGCAATGACTTCCTCTTTCCGGGAAAATTCCGTAACGAACCCATCCCGTTTCTGTTACGTGATCAAGCAGGCTTTAAGGCACGCCGCAGTGGCGTGTATGAAGCTGGTTGAATTATGTGTGCTTTATGGGGAAGAGGCTCCAAAATTACTGCGCCCTGGTAAGAAATGCTGAATTTATTTTATTCATTTTATTTGCAACATAACGATGGCACACAACGATGCTTCCTCGATGTTTAACGAGCATCATTGTTTAGGGTGTGCATTGTGCATGATCAGAACAAAATTAAATTGTTTCATTGAAAACCACCATTATCATTCGGTTTTTTTCCAGAGCGCCTTGAGATTCTCCGTTACGCGAAAACTAGATTGCCTATTTTCTTGACTCAATTTGTCGCTCTTCTACGAAGTATAAAGAATGACTTCTCCACAGTGAGACCTTCGGATCGCAACGATATAGCTGCGCATGTGGCCCCTGAAATTGAGACCTTACTTGGTGCTTTATCTAATCTGATGATGGAGGCAAGGGATGCCTGCAACGAAATTTGGAAGAGGTGGTCAGCAACCCATGGAGGATTGCTGGGTGAACCAGTAAAGTGTAGTGGCACTAGTCAAAATAACACTGCCACCTCTGGGACGCCCGTCAACCGAGAACCGGAAAACTTGACTGAGACGCTATTTTCGATATTTAGGAAACGGGAAACTGTCAAGCTGTACAATGTACAGGGTCAAGTGGCAGCTATATTTTTGTACTTGGTACAGAAAAAGTAAGAAGCATACCGATGATAATTATGTTCATAAAAATGATACTTGATGATTATGATTACTGGACATTTACTAATTGCTCTACTATACGAATTTTGCATTGTTCCTCAGAGAAAACTTTGAGGAGATGACAGAAGCAGTGAAAATTCGGTGCGTGTCAAGAAATCTGGAACAACTTTTGGAGGAACTGCCCGTGTTTTTGTTGAGAATTGAAGAGATTATGATTGCGTTTGACGATCGATTTCAATGGAAGGATTTCAAATTTTGCTTACAGCTAGCAATTTCACAAGTGGTAATTAGCAATTATCATAATCATTGTCCATAATAATCTATTCTTAAACGTAAGTGTATTATCATTAAAATCCTTTGTGGTTCCCATTTATCTCTTTTGATAGTGTCGAACGGTTCACCATCTACGAGCTGAAAAGGAAAGACTTCAGAAATTTTTCACTTGCTTAACTGATTTAGTGCAACGGGACGAATTTCATCAAAGTTTAGTGAATCTTCAGCTAATTGTTTCCCCTACATCAGACGCAACTGGTCAATCAGCCAGTGACTCGGCGTCATGTAGCAGTGCGTTGGGGTCATCTGACACTTCATCCTGCGCTTCGTCAAATTCATCCTTTTCGGAAGAATATTTCTCATACACTCCGTCGTATTCACCGGGATCTGGAAATGGGAGCCAGAAAAATAAGCATACAAGTTTCGCTTCCAACAATTGCAGCACCGGAGCATATGAAAATGCGGACGTAAGCACGTCATTAAGCCACTTGTAAATCATCATTGCAATGGACGCGTATTCTTATGATTTTTTTTTATTAATTTGCATGTTGCAGTTGAATTTGGTTGAGAATCTATGCACTCCTAAAAAGGCAAAGGACAACATACTTGCCAAGAATGTTGTAACGCTTTTCAACTCTAAAGTTCATTCTGATATGGTCTTTGAGATAGAATACGGTAAAAAGTTTGTCCCTTTGATTTGCATACATGAGGTGGAAGATTTTCATGAAATGACAAGTAAAATGGGATTTTTGTGTATCCAGAGGGGGAAAAGGAGGAATTTCCTGCTCATCGGGTGATCGTCGCCTCAAGATGTGATTGGTTTCGTAGAGCACTATTGTCTGGGATGAAAGAATCTATTCAAAAGTACTAGTTTTATGGATTATCACGAAAAGCGACATTCTTACATTTAGCATTATGATAAGCAAAATGTAAATGTGACACATTTTCTTTTGCTTTCTCAATTTATTTTTAGACGAATAGTGATACATGACTGCTCATCTCAGGTATTTCAACTGTTCATGAAATTCATTTACACTGGACAGATTGGATCTGATGCGAGCTTAGAAGTTTTAACGGATCTGATAGCTTTAGCAGACAGGTATATAATAAAGTGATGCTGAAATGAGAATGAAAAAAGTGAATGGAAATTCAAAGTCCGTTGTTTAAAAATATTTTATTGTGTTATATTTACAGGTATGAAGTGGATACCTTGAAACTGTACTGTGAACAAGAGCTTGCTATAAGGCATTTAGATGAAAACTCGGTGATATTCCTCCTTAGTATGGCAGATCAGTTCAATGCCCGAAGTTTGAGGGTAACGTTTCATCTCATTTGATTAAATGGTCTTTTTACGTGTGTTATTTTGCATAAGTGCAATATATTTTAATATCCATTTTGAAGGCGGCTGCAATGGAGTACATAGCTGCAAACCCCGAAATCATGGCCAAGGAACTTTTCGAAGAGCTGAGTCCAGAGTTGCAAATGGAAGTGTACGACATCACAATGTGGTCGCGACCGAGGTACGTTACAGTTTAGGAAAAAATGTCTCGACAATCATTGATATAACTTATGCATATATGTGAAATTTGTCCTATGTCCAGTCGGCGAGTATTCTCGACCCCTGAGGAGTTACTGAGCTGTCCCAGTTACATGTTGGTCTCAGACTCACCTCCATCATCAACCACTTCATCTGCATCGACGTCACCCAGCTTTGCCCGTCGGCATCCACCTCAGAGTCATCATAGCCGATCTCAGCATCATCACGGGTCAAGACACCGTTACTACAGCACCAACTCTCATTCTAGTCGTCAGCAGCAACAGCCACAGTGCCGGAGTGTCCCATCCTCTAATCAAGCAGCATCTGAAGAAGACACATCTTTTCCCGACTACGATAGAAATGCAGATCCTCCTGCAGCACCACCACCACCACCCGCAAACAATGTGAATGCGTACCAAAACGGCGGCGCCATGTCGTCGTCGGCGCCTTCTCAGTCCTCTAGAGGCTTGCTGGAGCCGGATGCAAATCAACGAAACGGGAGTCAATGCAATGAAGAGAATAGTCAAGATGGGAATTATTTGAATAAGGAAAATGCGAAAGATAATGCAAATTAAGTGTAAGCTACTTTATAGGCGTGTGCTAGATGAATTTAGTCATTTGATGTAGGACCTTCGTTATATATGATTATATTATAATAATACATAGGTACTAACCGAACATATTTATGATAAATATTCCAAAAAAAGGAGAAACGGTCGCATTACATTTTTTGAATGTCCGACGACTATATTAACTGTGTTTTTTGAATGAAAGCGAATGCTTTTGCGTTACATTTAAATCGTATTTTCTCTGTGTCTTACTACATACTATATAAATGAATATATATAAAAATTATGCTTATAATAACTTTACATGTTTATGCAACTCAACATTAGCTATCAACGTGTATCAACTTGTCGCAGTAAAAAATATGAATCTTATATCTTATGTGAAAATTTTAGATCTCATATATTATAGTTTTAACAACAAGATATTATGATGAATGTGTAACCGTCAAGTCAGGCAAATTACACACGAAAAAGTAAAATATTTATTGTTCCATTTACCTCTCCTTGTAACTCTTAGTAAATGAATCTCGAAGCCAATTTCACTTCAGTCGTCGTTTGTTCGTCAGTCCAAGTGGACGTATGTAACAAGACGAAGGACAGGATCATTTCCACAAAACTCTAGCAGTACTTTTGTTAAAAAAGTTTGAATTGTTATCTATTTGGAATAGACAAGCTTTTCAAAAAATATACCTCTTCAACGTTGGAAATTTTTCGGGTAAGCGGAAACAAAAAACCTTTCTTAACTGTACACTAAATCACTAAATGCTATAAATTCGTTGAAAACCTGTCTATGAAAATAAGGCTATAATGTGAATTTTCTTTTAAATTTCAGAGCTACCAACATGAAGCTCCTTCAGTTTTCACTGTTTTATTTGTTACTTCATATCACTGGGTCAACTCCACTTGAGGATACTACTACTTCTACTGACGACGCCATTTTGACAAGAATTTTGCGAGACATAACTGGTCAGTATCATCCAGAGCTTCATGGAGAACATGCTCATCGTCACTCTGTGACCCATCATCATCACGACCCTGATTCTGGGACGCTGGGAGTAGTTCATGTACAACAGATATCTAGCAACAACCTAGATTTCGATCCTGATCTGAAAGGGGTCAGTGGAGGTGGATACTATTTTCCATCGCCACCACCCCCTCCGCCGCCAGAGCCACCTTCGACTCCAAACGGGTATGCTAACTGTGGATGCGTTCCAAAGTCGCAATGTGCACCCCAGGTCGTTGCTGTGATGGGTGCGTTGTTGCAGGTGTTGAAGAATGACGTGGTTTGTGGAACTCAATTCGACTTGTGCTGTTATGATGATCCTTGGCCTGGACCAATCGTAAGTACTTTTCGAAACTATATGAAATTTCCTAAGAGTTTTGCCGTTTAATTAATAGGCTGTTTAAAATGCACACGACTCACAAATTAAATTTTCTATACTTTTATGCAAGGATACGTATAAACCGATTGCCCCATGCGTACCAACCGAATACTGCGTTAAGCCTTATGGGAGCGACCCTTATGACATACATAATTACGGTGTGATAGGACCATGTCTTGGATTGGGATCCGTACGCTGTCTTGATCATAAGCCACCTACACCAACTGTAAGCAAATTAAATTATACAAGCGGGAATAATTCCAAAGACCACTAATTACGTGCAATTTTTCTATTAGAAAGTGTGGAAAAATCGATATTTTTTTATTTGCAGGGTCCAACTACTATCGTGGTCCCAATTTATGAACCACCACCTCCACCAACTACCCCTGCTCCTACAACACCAGCACCGCCAACGACTGGCTATGTATACGTTCCACCTCCAACGCAACCACCAACAACCATTCCACCCCCAGTAATTTATGAGCCCCCTCCAACTCTGCCACCTACAACGGCTCCACCCCCAGTAATTTATGAGCCCCCTCCAACGGAACCTCCAGTAATCTATGAACCCCCTGTAACCGAACCTCCAGTAATCTATGAACCCCCTCCAACGCAACCTCCAGTAATCTATGAACCCCCTGTAACCGAACCTCCAGTGGTTTATGAGCCCCCTCCAACTGTGTATGAGCCTCCAGTGACGTATAACCCACCTCCTACAATTCCAGTTGACACTTATGTCCCACCGGACACATACGAACCACCTACGGAAACGTATGAGCCACCAGCTCCAGTTGTCACCTATGAACCACCAACTCCAGTTGTCACTTATGAACCGCCAACTCCAGTTGTCACCTATGAACCGCCAACTCCAGTTGTCACCTATGAACCACCAGTTCCAGTTGTCACCTATGAACCACCAGTTCCAGTTGACACCTACGAACCACCATCGGAAACGTATGAGCCGCCAACACCAGTTGACACTTACGAACCACCGATTCCCTCTACATCTTATGGCGTTCCTGGTGCAGGAGCAGGTCTTGGATTGGCGTCACCGGCGAGGTCATATTATTCTGGTGGACGATATCCATTTTATGGAGGTTACCGTTCCCGATTCGGATACCCGTACGGATATGGTAACGGTTTTGGATTCAGGAAGCGATTCCGTTTCTCAAAAGGGTTTTATGGCTGATCCAGTAATATACATTTTTTACATTTGTTTTCTCGCGTTTGTGACTGATCCTGTCCTTAATGTTTTAATTTTTCATTATGTACAACAAAATTGTAAAATATTGATCTAAGCTAAAGCACATCCTGTTCTTGTTACATTCTCACAGGCTTTTCATTTCTAATCTGTTATTTTACAGAAAAAAGCCCCGGTAAAACACGTCTATTCCATTTATCAGTTGTGGAAATGAACTAAAATGTCTCATCTTTTAAGAAATGTGTGCTTTTTTATACCAGTGATGTTGTTGTTATGAAATGCCAAAAAAAATTATTGACACTTGTTTTATTTGTTTAATTTGACATGAATATGTTCCAGCACAACATGTTATTATCTTATAATAAATCGTTGGAACCAATTAAAAATATTTGAAGCGTTATATAATCACGTTATTCATCATGCATAAATTGCAACTTCATTCACTACTGCTTCATAAAATTGTGTCACGATAAATCATAAAAAGTAATCAATGTCGAAAAAACTTAATTACACCAAAATGTTAGTTTAATATACAATTATTTATTGATACTCCGCTTCGCTTGCATATATAATAATATGACAATATTTTACTGGTTACATAAAAAGGTGTTACAAACAAGACGAGCAATTCATAATCAGCATCTTTTTATCCAAGTTGAAATAATAAATCCCTTACACTAACAAGAATTTTGCGCGATTTAAAGTAAGCAACATGATGATGCTCCTTTCTAAAGCCAATCAATCATAAATCATTGAGTATACACTATCATTTTACAATATAATTAAGAGTTTTTTTGCTGACGACGTAAAAAGATGAATCCGGAATCATAATATTTTTTATCTCTAATGTCCATACTTCTGGAATTCCCATTCACGATTATCCAAGGGACACACTTGCCGAGTCTTTAGCCAACGAGAGATGCAATGAAAGTGGAATGCATGCTAAAAGAACAAAAACAAAATAACACACAATTAATAATTAGGTATATACTTCTTAGGTGGAATTTTTTAACGATCCTTATCCTTGTAAAGTAACTGTAATTAAACTCACATTACAAACACCCCACGCCACGGTACACTCCTCGGAAGAGGCAGACGCCTGATTAGCTTGACATTCAATACACAGATCCATAATGTGATTACGACAAATGGCGCAATTGTCCACGACAATGTCCCAGGCCCATAAAGCTACTGCGCTCCACTGAAACAATTAAAACAACAACCTCTCATTACTAATTATGGTCCCATTAAATCCTGAACTCCACAATAATCACTGATTACTCTATTTACTTCAAATAATGCATAAATGGTTATTAACAAAAAAGCATCTACCTTTTTGACTTCAAACCGCTTCTTATCCCCTTTGGAGGTGGAGGAGGATGGAGCCTCGACCTCATCATCAACGTCCATTGGAGCATCCGCCATTGTAGACAATTAAAACTTGCTTAATTTTTCGAATAATTACCTTTAAAACTGATCTAGCAAATTAAAAATCTTTCTGTGACTGTCAAAAACAAAATATTGGGCTCTTTTGGACAACAGGACGAATGACTAAAGTTATTAGAGAGTGTAGATGAGACAGCACAACACACAAAGCAGAGTAGCAGAATAACAAGCTTGTAGAGAAACAAGCAGATGAACTTGGTGCGAAAATTCAAGTGTCGCGCGTCGCCCCAGACCATCGAGCGAGGTGTTACCTTTGTTGCAGAACACCAGCACTTTCTCCGCGCTGCTTAGACATGTTTAGGCCGGATTTTTTCGGGCAATATCTGGTTTTATAACTTAATTAACAATTTTGTAATTATAGCTTTCATGATATAATTGGATGACATTATGACAGTTTAGTAGTATGCGAATAAAGTGTGTGGTAATTTGTAGTTTAGGCTTGGATGTTATATTGCATAAAAGAAACGAACTGATTTATTTATTCATTTTTAAAAGTATTTTCGGTTTCAAATAGTTTCATATAATAATATGGTTGAATTGAATGTGGTTAATTAAAGTTGGTGTTTATTTGGAATTTGGAACACTAATAATATTAGTCTATAATTTTAGCTTTGGCTTTTATATTTGGGCTCAAGATCACACAGGAGAGTTTTTTGTGTGTAAACTATCAATATAGCTATCTGCCCTCTGTGTTTATTATCAAGTTGCGTTTATTATCATCATGTTTCAATAAAACTTGTAAGCTTTTTAAAAATTCAAGAAAAAAAGTTTTAAAATGTTAACTAGATAGAGGATAAAAGTTTTTAGTAGTGTGTATTCTTTCACTACAGCAGCATTAGTGGTACTACTATAAATGGTTTTTATTGGGGCATTGTGAAACGGCTTATGATTCCACTGGTTCCTGTTCCAGCTTTATAACTAGACCGCTGAGGCGACCAAGGGATATATCGCCTTGCATGGGAATGGCGTCCCTGTTTAATGAAAGAAATGAAAATTAGCAAAATATAGAATCATGTAGAATATTGATTGATTGACTTTTTAAATGCTAGTAAAAACCTTACTTCAATTTTTGCGGTGCATTGGGAGTGGTTAGGACCACATGTCCTTTTGCACTTGCTGTAACATTTAAAGCGGAAGGGTTGAAGCTGCCCTCAGCGTGACCCAGGTTTGCGAGAATGAGATGAGTATCATCTCCACCGGATCTGTTAAGTAACAATATTAATAGTTAAATGAAGGAGTATTAACAATTCAATTAACAATGAGTGTGTAGTTTTTACCTTAAAGCTGCCACGACATTGTCTTTTGTGGCGAATGTGACTGTTTCTGCCTTCCCTCTTGCATTCTCTTTCTGGAACTCGACGAGTTTCTTCAAAAACTCTGAGTCATCTAAAAGAATAGAAGTACAGCAAATGATGCACGTGAGACATTTATACATGGTATTTGGGAAAGGGCGTGGTTTCATTGTTTTATAGCCAATACATACCTGGGCCCGAGCTATCTTGAGTAACAAGAGCATGAGATCCTGCAGCACTGGCAAGTAAATTAATTAGTCGAGATTTCTCGGGAGAGGCTGAGGCTGACTGTTTGGAAAGCTAAAAATAATTTAAAATATAAGGTATTTTATCTCCAGAATTGTCGCCAAGCTGGCAAATATACATACATACTACCAAGAATGAGTTTTTACGTACATTGATGACTGCTTTTGGATTTTTATTGAGTTCTTCAAGTCCTTCTTGAATCTTTTGAGGAGTTGAGGCATCAATTGACATCAAAAGAGGAATCATGCCCTTTGAAGAATACTCCTCCAAAGTTTCATCGGATGCTTCATCCAACTCTACCAAAATTGGTCCTTGAGAGGATCTACGCAAAAAAAATTAAATGAAGATAGATCAGAAATGCAATTAATCTAGAATTTGGAAAGAAATGTATTTCATAGTTTTTAAGGTTATCTCTTACATTCCGGCAATCCGAGAAAGTACTTTTGCGTTATCTGGCTGATTTATGAGACCATTTTTGTTCATCAAACTGTCAAGATCTTCAACCAAATAGGAAGCCTTGCCGATTGAGAATCCGTCAATACTCTTTTCCCTCCAACCGTTAAAGATTTGCTGTTAAAGGAATTTTCAAAACGTAGGAATTAATAACTTGACAAGTTGCCTTCTTCTGTCAAAAGCACCAATTTAATCACTCACGATATACCTTGAACGCATCAACAATGCCATCATTTTTGAAGTTCAAATCGGCAACATTTCCAGAAAACTGTTGCAGATATGCGGTGCCCTCAAACCCAGCACGGGTATCGTTGTGCCAAGCAGTATGTTTGCTGTCCTGTGTCATCCAGACACTTTTCTTGACGTCATCGTAAGGTTTCCGTACGTACTTGTCGGCATCCTGCGCTTCGCTGAACCATTCATGCTTCGTTCCCGAATGATTTGGAACAATATGCAACAAAATCTTGATGCCTGGAGCAAAAAAATGTTTTATCACAAAATATAAGATTTTCTCTTAAAAGGCAATGCTGAAAGTTTAAAATAGTTAGTATTTTTACCACTGGACTTCAGCTCTTCAATTGCCTTTGTAAGCAAGCCTTGATTTAAGTCTTCATGAAATTTGTCAAAATCGGTCACCGCGTCCGGCTCGTTGGGCTCGTGTTGTAGGGCTTCAGTAATAATGATGTTCTGAACACCCAAATCCTTCAGTTTCATTGTATTTTCATCGACTGAAATAAGAATAAAGTAAAAAAGCACACATGAGGTCAGATTCTAGGTGTTAATTTATTGACAATGGAGAAGAATTTTTTCCAAATTTCATGGCTTATTTTGAAGCTTACTTTTGCTGTCCTTGATCAAATCCGAGGCAGTAAGCTGGTAGTATGTTTCCGCAACCGTTTTCTTCTCAGCGCACCGTGGAGCCAGCACGATAATCACGATCGCACCCACCAACATGGCAATCCACAAAACCCAAAACAGGATGAACAAAAACCATCTCAGTTTGACCCAAAATGGATCATTCGCGTATTTCATCAGTTCCTCCTTGCCCAACCCCACAAACGTGGGTGGTGAGCCGGAATCTCCGATTTCCACCTTGGCGTCGCCATTTGCAGGCGTTCCAGAAATGAATTGAACAGACTGATCTGCAGCCATTGGACTTAGTGGTACTCCGTCTTCAAATGCTACGTCACTTGTATCTTCAGGTTCAGCTTTCGGTGCCGGACCTTTCAATGGGGATGCTTCTGGCGAGGCTTCTCGCTTCACACTAGACATCCTTCCTACTTTCCTGAAAATACATCAGAGCGGAATATAGAGACATACGACGAAGATTCCATCAAGCATGCACATAACCTAGCTTGCATATTGGAGCGTAGTACAAAGCATCTTTAACTTGTCGATGATATCCAACTACGCTAAAATATAATATGGAAAGTAAGAGGACCATGTCGTATTCTTACATATTTTTCTATATAACGAACTTGCAACGACCACGCCATCGTATAATTATAGCTTTTTTTGTTCAACTATGAACTATACGAGAGACAACATTATCCACACGCATGCATTTTCTTCTCCAGTTGGGCATGATCCAAAAAGAATAATATCTACAGTTAGGCATGTCTTTCTTTTTCTGATGCAATCCCCTGAACGTCTGCTGGCTATGAGTAAAGCACACATCAAAGTTTCGTGATACAAGACGTGGAGGGGATCATTTCATACACTTTTTTTAGTATGACACACACACACAACTAGAGAAAAGCTCGCCGACCCGAAAAAAAATCTACACTAATACAAGCAGGGTGATTATCATTAACTTTTATCTAGAGTTTCTGTGTACTAGGCGCAAATAACATTTTTGGACCAACACGCATATCCGTTCCATTAACGGTACAGGAGATTTGTACCGTGTATATATGGCATGACACAATTTCTTTCCTCATTCTCCCGAAAAACTCTTTCACTCCTGATCTTTTTTCCGCTCTTGTCGTTTTAATAAGCTGCTCCATACTCTCGCATCACAGCTTGCATATTATACGAACAGACGTAGGAGGAGAAAACGGTCGGTAGCAGTTCCATAATATTATTTTATTACTCATGTTTTAGTTTGAACAAACAAACATGCTTCTCGTTTTGCAAAGAATATAAACGGAACAAACAAAATAGACAATTAGGAAACTGGAAGTAAAGCCTGTTTCAGTCTGTAAAAGTATATTCCATGCAAATAATATTATGTTCGTCTATGAGTTTTTTGAGTACTAGTATAACTCATGGAATTGGTAGAATGGCCATAAAGACTGACGGACACTCAACACAAATACTCAACAACCTGGACATGATGGGGATATTTTTTTCGATTTTGCAATACCGTAACTCATAAATAAACATTATTATGAGAGCGTGCTAAAAAAAATATGAATAAGATTTTATGTCCATGCTTGTTGAAATAATACAAAGGGGTTCATTTTAAGGAGAAAAGGCAGCACTATAATATTCAATAGAAAAACCAATCATTCATGAATCGGCCAGGTACTTTTTATTCAATGCTTTGACACATTTGCAAAAATGGGAAATGGGCTACTTTCAGTCAGCCTTATGCAACAACACTATGTAAGTATGAATGAACTATGAACTATTTCCGTTATAATGGCTAACTGTAGGAATGAACAGAGATTCTTGAGCTGATGGATTTCTTTTTGTTCGCGAATATTTTTTATTTGCTGCGAGCAATATATTGGCTCTTATTAAAAGTTCCATTGACATTATCGACGTGAAAGGATACAAGGATTCATTTGCCTCTACAAGTATTTCTGATGAGAAAATTCCAGTAATAAACAAAGAATGCTGGCTGGCATACTTCCTTTCTCCGCATGGTTCATGGACTTATTGGAAGTCGCAGTTCTTAAAATATACAAATATATTGACAGAGAAATGCTAGAGAAAAGTGAAAGGTCCAGTTTTTTCTAGCTTATTTGAATAATATAATAGCGTAAGTATAGCCTTTCATTCAGCTTTTATATAATGAAGTGAAACACGCTGCAGCACATTTATACATTTTCAAATGCTACGATTACAGTTATATATATTTTGTCTTCATAATTGATTGGATCACTAAAAGGATGTAATATGAACAGTTTTGTCCCAGCAGTCTCTTTGTACGCATTCAAAAGAATAGAGTTGTGAATTTGTGCTTGTAAAATATTATTCGTGGGAAGATTTCCAATTTTCCAATGTCGTTTTTCTTTTGTGATTTCACTATTTTGGATGTTGCTATTGAGTGTATTCACTCAGTATTCACATGGCAGAATACTATAACTCGTCATTTTATAGTTTTCAGCAAGTGTTTCTGTATCTTTCCACATAATCATTTGTGGAGCAAGGAAAGCCTACGCTTTCAATAACATTACGGGTTATAAATAATAGAAAGGAGTTTTTAGTAACGACTACTGCAAAGAATAATTTTTACAGCATCATTTTCAACAACTCCGCGTTACTTTCAAATCACGCTTAAATGTTTACCTTGTTTTAATAACCTTTAAATGTGAAGAAATGCTTCGCTTTATCTATGCATGTAGCATGTCTGCATACGTTCTTATGAAGCAAGTTTTAAGTGAGTGTGTAGTAAAACAGAATTAGTACTCACTTTGCACACAATAGAGAGAATGAACTTATGTGCTTGTATGATATCCTGTTGACGACGTTTGTCAGTAAATGGAATGTGAATAATTTTCTTAAATATCTCCTAAAGCATGAACACGAGGAACATTAATGATTTACTTCTTTCCAGACAGAGACAGGGTCGGTTTGCATTTGTGTAAAATTCAATTCTCTGTAAATCAGTATGTACCTAGAATTGGCAGATGTTACGATTTCGTTTGTCCCATGAAAATGAATCTACAAATTACATCATCATTCTCCAAGCGTCAGCAAATATTTTTCTTTAATGAGTTCTAATTTCAATAAGAAGATGAGAAGGATTTCCCTTATCCTGCAGCATGCTTGGTGAGAGTGCGGCAATTCACAATTTCACTGTCATATTTGGAGTCATTACGAATCATTCTCTAATCCTTTAACGCAGGTTTGGCGTTATGTGATGTTCAAAAGTGATGACAGGAAAGCATTATCAATCTTTAGATAGTGAATAAAGATAAATTAATGATATTCTGCAGTTTCTATAATATAAAATATTCCTTTATAGCAATTTTCCTTTATAAAGCCATGAACCATGATGAACACATCTTATTACAGAAAAATTAAATATATAACGGTAAAGTGACTACTTTAGATATGCTTCCATGTCTTTTTCCAAGTTAAAACCAAGCTATCGACTGAAAACAGTTCATCGAACGAAAAGTTACTGCACAGCACACTAATAGTTCTCCCTCAAATCAAATATTAATATTAGCTCAGCAGGAACAGAGTATATCAGTAGGCATATGTACCTAACTGCAGCTGCAAGAAGCGTTATCATTATTATATCAAGATATTTTTCGTGTTTCATAATGGTTCGTCTCATACTGCAGTTTTTTCCTTAGTAAATGGATATATAAGGTTTGAAATCTTTCCTTGTACATAATTGCTCTTCTCATTATAAATTGTATGCCTATGTAGCTTTATACATAACTAAAGCCACTGCTGCTGTACTGTAAGATTCCATCCATTTAGTGTATGTATGTACAATTTCTGGAGGTAAAATTCTGAACAACGCTTTCAATAAATGTGGTAATAACAAAAATGTATTTACTTTTTGGGTTGAATTTCAATCACAAGTAAGGTGGTGATGGTAAGTAAAATCAATCATCCACTGGAATAATTGATGATAATGATGTTATGCTTATGCTGAGAGCACACTAATTTTACCCACCTACCTAATTAGTATTGCTAAAATATAGCACTAAATAATTTTTCCTGATTTTTAATTGTGAAATGAGAATTTTTCATGTTTAAAACTGAGCTTCTCTAATGTCTATTAGTATTCTCCACCTACATAAACAAATCAATTTCTCTGCTTATTATAATCATGCCGCAAATCCCGAAACCACAAATGCAAGTAAAGAGCTATACCTTGTACCGCAATAAATTGGCGCATTCCTGTATTACAAAAATGTTTGATTGACCCAAATTGATTGTACAAAGTACAAGTGTAACCGCATATGCGTTTGTTATATGCGTGCAAGAGGAAATAATGATGATGCCTAGTATAGAATTTTGAACCCGGACGGAATGCAATGTTGATTTGTTGATACCATACATCGAACCACAACCTTACTTATGACAGATTCAAGTGAGTTTACTGGAAGGCATTTGAAAATACTGAGATTATAGTTGCTATATAGGTATATTTAAACAGGACAGGCCACACAAGAGTAAGCAACATTTTTAGTTGATTAATGTTGTTCATGAGACTGCATGTGTGTATTCCAGTAAATGCTCCTAACTTGAGTCATTTCACAGAGACTTGTATAAATAGTTATTAACTGTATTTTAATACAAATCACGTCAGTTTCAATTGAAGGGGAACCTTTTCCACTTCGTTTATAAGTTTGTGCAGTTAGCTGGCTGGATCTATATATATTTATACTGTGTACTATTTATACTCATGACGCAGACATCGATGCTTGGTACCAGACGGCAGTAGTAATTGGTGTGTTTTTAGAGTCTCCAACTCTCAGCCAAGATAGTTTTTACAAATCAAATATCCTGAATGGATATAAACAAACTTTTCTCTCAGTAAAGATCTACTTACCTTTTTCTGATGATTCTTCCACACACACAAACTGAATGGGAAATATATATGGTTCTCCAAAACAACAAATTATTATTCACAAAAGCATTAATAAATTTAATTAGCACCACCACCGACTTTTCTTAGCGAATTTGTTCCGTTCCCCACGACTTTGATGCACGTTATGCAGCAGTTCCAATCTGCATTGAGCCAAGATGAGAGGGTATAAGAGAGAAAAAATCAAGGATGATCACTTTTATTTTCTGGTAGTGTGTCTTGTCTGGCTCTTGGCACTACCTAAATTTTGGCCGTATGAGGGATAAAAATGAATGCCTGCAATAAGATGTGGACATGCTACCATATTCTATATGTATCTACATGCGTATATTTTATATTCATTCAGATTTTATAGAACAAGTCGAGAGCATACAAAAACCTACAAGCTCACCAAAAGTCATCATACAATATATTATTATAGCCTTTTCCGTTCCTCATTTCATATCTCCTGTGTGTGTACATTATAAATACGTGAAGTTGTTTTTGAATGTGTATATGGAGGGCCGACGACGACAACGACGGGCATGCACATTCCATACACACCGTGTGTCTCTCCTCAGCTTTAAGAGGAAATTCGTGAAGGAATAAAGTAAGTGGAGTGGGTAGTGGCTCTGTGCTTGACGATGCGACTCTTTGGCGTGACTATATTAGTTTTGCATTTTCTGCTTGTGAAGTAAGTACATATACTAAAGCAAATTCAGTTAAAATTTCGTGGGTAGTTGTGGTGGTGGAAGAGCTATTTCGTACAACACGAATTGTTCTGTAGGTGACATAGCACAACTAAAATTATTGTAAGCTATACTCATATATTTCATGAAAATTTGAAAGAATCGTGTCTCTTCGATTGATCCAATGATTCTACAATATAGAATAGAATAGCGTGAATAATATATATAATATTTTCGTACTCCATACTTTACACCATACACGTGAATTAACTAAAAAGTTAGCTAAATATTATATACATGTAGTGTGGCAAATATGACAATAGCAATGGGCTTGTCCATTTTCTTTGCTCCGCTGCTGTTGTCTGTAGTTGTTTTTCGATAGCTTGCTTGTAGTAGCTTTACTGTAGTCTACAATCATTAGAGAGCATAATGTCGTGTTAACAAAACCGAAATATATAAATATTTGAAAAGCCCAGAGACAATTATAATAATTATTCTGGCATAATAATGAAAATTGCATGAGATGAGATCAACTGACATTTACAGATAGCCGTTGGAACTATAAATTTCGGTTGAAACAAAGCATTTTCATTTCCACTAGGTCAATTAATGATGTTTCTCCTTATGTAAACTTTAACGTAACAAGTCTTGTTATCAGCTCATGCTTGGACATGTCATGCATGTATTTATATAAGGCAGTATAGATAACCCGATTAACTACCCATGCGTTTTTCATTACAAATATATCAAAATATTTGTGCTGCTTTCAGATAACTTATCGATATAGTGTGGAGGTGGTTACATAACATTATCGTTCCTGCAGTGGAAACGACATCTCAAAAGTTGTCCAACACATTATACAGCAAAACGAACAAACTGGAGAGAAATGTACATGATAGTGTGACAAGACAAAATTAAAGTCTTTATTCTGTATGAATTTTTGCCATCCATTGCATCACTCGGTATTTGCATACGTAGATAGATTCATAATTTATTTATTTGGGATCCTGTTTGAGTTTTAAAGAAACGAAGGAATCTAATATTTGAAGTACTCTTACATTGTAAGTTACAAGTGCTACTTGACTCAACTAGACTAGATTCTTATTATGGCTGACCATGACCTACAAATTGATGAGACGTTTAGTCCTTCTACGGCTCAAATAGATTTCCTAACAGAAAAAATTAACGAAGAGTCTCGAGCAGAGAACATCTCTAGTGACGCGTATCCATTCGGCATATTTGCAAGAACTAAAAGTGGCAGCGAAACGAATTCAACAGCAGCAGCATCATCATCGCCACCGCCTCTGTCATCTACACAAACAGAGCCAGTCGTCGTTGGATCTGGAGAAAATGCTTGCGACATAATCGCTGGCTGCAATGGTTCTATCATTTACGGTTCAATCTACACGGATCAGTTGTGGGTGCATCAGAAGTACAGAGGGAAAGGAATCGGGAAAATGCTAATGGAGAGAGTACACGAGTTGGGAAAGCGAAAGCAGTGTGCCTTTGCCAGCGTGGGCACTATGGACTTTCAGCATGCTCAAAAGTTTTACGAAGGTTTGGGCTATAAGGTTGAATTTGAAAGGCAGGGTTATGCAAACGGAGGAAAAATGATTTACTTGAAAAAAGATATTTGAGTTTGATTGGTAATATTATTGATAATTTTATTCACTCAGTCCATTCTTTTTGTAAAAACACAATGTTTTTATTTTCTTGCGAATAATAAAAGATATATTTTATCAGAAAGCATGTTAAGTCTGAATCTTTAACGACTCCAAATGACGTTAACCCGGGATTAGTTGTATTCATCATATTTGCATTTGCCACACTTGACCCATTTCCGCTGGAAGAGACCGTAACGACTGATCAGAACATGATTCCTGATCCGTGTCGGTTATAATAACGGAAGGATTTCTCATGGGAGATTAAACGATTGGGCGGTTCCGTTGATGTTGATAATACTGACAAAGTGCTTATTTTGCGAATGATACTGGTTTACGTCAGCAGCCTTTCCACTGCGGTACCATTCCAAGTAAGGTTTTTGTACAGGCAGTTCGGAGAAGGCCACAATGTGAGCGCATAGAATCTGTGAGAGATCACGTAACGTTTTGTTTAAGCCTCTGATCCATTTGATGTTCTGCTGCTGCGATGTAATTTAATAATAGTTTCATGAAGAATGACAAAGTTTTAAATTGTGTATTTTTGTACGCAAGTCATAAATGACCACGGAGGAATATGTCATTCGTTGAATAAGAAAATTTTTACTCTGAAAATTATAAATGAATAGCATGGAGGAGTTAATGGAGTCGTTACTAGCACAGGCAATTTTCAATAAAATCTTCTGATCATTTATTAACAAAATTTCCTTTTACAATAAATGCATACTTCATGTTACATATTTAATGTTTCCAACTTTCCTTCTAGTTGCTCACATTGAATTTGCAGACAACTCCACACGTCCCCTTAAGATTTACTTTTTCTGAAACTCCGAATGTTAACCTATGATATACAAAATATTAAAAAAAGTAGTAAAAGGTATTTCCCAATAACAAGCATACTATTGATTTTGTGTTACTCTCATTAACAGTACACATACGGTTTATACTTACCCTTCTTTGTATCCCTCAAGTAAGTGACTGACAGCAGCAACAACTAGTGAGTTGTCTGTTTTGGGCAAATCACCAAAATCCTTAATGTCCACTAGAGCCGCCACGTTGCTAAAGTTTGTTAGAACTAGAATACTTTCTCCAGACGTGATGTCAACTCTGCACATCACAAAATATATCATGGTAGAATTGTGAATTGTGTGATAGGATGAAATAACACATTATTAGGCCAGTCGTTATTCGTAGAAAGTGATAATCTATTACAATCACTGCTCACCTTGTAAAAGCTAATACTGAGCCCCCGCATAAAACTCGAATGTCAATATTGCCATTTTGACAAGCTTTGGATTTTCGAAGAGTAATTAATGCTTTATAAGTTTTCAAGTGACTTCTGTCAGCCTCTCGTTGCGTATTGACATTAACTTTTGGAAAATCAGGAGAAAGAGGCAGCCACGGAGTACCAGATTTGGAAAATCCTATTTATGAATGCAAAAATGATGTGCTAAAGTATTCATGAAATAATGTATTTGTAATGAACTCATTATAACAGTGTATTAAACAGAAATAACTATTTATTATATTACCGGCAGCACTGCCACTTGAACTCCATTGCATGGGAGACCTTTCTGGGTCTCTAGAGAACATTTTAAACCTGTCGGCTCCTGCATTTTTGCCTGCTGGATCCACGGTTTGTTCCCAACTAATATCAACATTTCGCATACCAATTTCCTCCCCATAATAAGTAACGGCAGTCCCTGGCAGCAGTAGCAAGAGCATGTTCATTACGTCCACTAATTCGTCACCAAGTTTGGAAGCTATTCTGGGTTGATCGTGATTGCCTGTCTATTTTTTCCCAAAAATGCGACCCGTCACAATCACACTTATTACCTTAAATTACCTTCAAAACAACCATTTAAACATAATTGAAATACCTGCCAGTTTGGCCAGCAGTCCGCAGGTAAAGCATCCAACCATCCCGTGATGCAAGAGAAAACATCCACAGCAGAGCATCCTTTCGTTAGACCGAGCAGCTCAAAGTTGAATGAAAAATGTGCTATTGGACGCGTCAGAGTTCCGTAATATTCCATTAGCTCAGGTAACGGAAGATATCCTTCTGTCATTAGTACCCTGAAAGTTGATAAGTTGTTTACAATCACTTGGAAAACAAACATTTAATTTGACACAACATAAATTTGCATACCTTTCATTGCCATCTTTGATAGTCCATTGGTCACATGCATCTCGAAATGTTGCCAAAATGTCTAACACGCCTTCACAATTACATGTGTGTACATGGTTCCAGAAACAGTAATCTTCTTCTGTGAACTGTCCTTTCCCGGTTGGATTATTGACTGGTGGATTATCCCTGAATAGCTCATCCTCCAGCAAGTGAGGGGCAGCATCCAGGCGAAATCCATCCACACCGAGCGCCAACCAAAAATCCATTATGTTAACCATTTCCTGAATGACCAAGGGATTCCGAAAATTTAAATCGGGTTGTTCCTTTGCGAATTGATGAAGATAATACTGCTTCCGTGATTCGTTGTACTCCCATGCAGACCCTCTGAAAACACTTGTCTACATGAAAAATACCGGATTTTTCATACTTGACAAAAATTAGGCATTGTGGATTTAGAGTAGTATAGCATAGAAATGTAGATATGCACCCAATTATTTGGAGGGATAGGCTTTCCATTGGCATCAAACCCTTTAGGAGCCTTCCAAACGTAATAGTCTGAATATGGCTGCTCCTGCAGTACGGATTTCTTGAACCATTCATGCTGATCACTAGTGTGATTTGGTACAATATCAAGTATCAGTTTCATATCTAGACGAACAACAAAAAGATTTTCAAATACTTATTTCGTCCAGTCTAAACAATTTAATTGATTCAATAATAACAGTTGAAGACAATAATTATATGCATAAAGGTAATTGACCTGCGTCTTTCATTGCCCGTAACAGCTTTTTGAAGTCGTCCATTGTTCCAAACATTGGATCGATTTCCTGAAAATCAGAAATGTCATATCCGAAATCAACCATGGGTGATGAATACATGGGCGTTATCCAAAGGGCATCCACACCCAAATATTTGAAATATTCCAGTTTATCCTGAATTCCTGTATAAATGCATTACATCGATTACAACAATTGGAATAAGATATATGGAGAATTTCATATGCAATGTATGAGACTCACCTTTTAAATCGCCAACTCCATCATTGTTGGAGTCACAAAAGGATCTCACGTAAACTTCATAAATCACAGCCTTCTTCCACCATTTATCATGACATTTAAATTGTCTGTATGATTTATGCCGTACTATAGACTCCCTTGCATCAGCAGACGTAACTATTTCACTTGTGGATTTTCCTTCAGTAGAAAAGCTCCTTTGTTCTGTTTCTTCTTTGCTCTCAGCAACTTGTTCTACAGGGTCACTTGGTATTTTCACAGATGTCGCCGTTACATTCACAAAAGCCATGCTAAACTAAATAAATTAGAAAATTAGCCCTTGCAAAAGAAATAAAAATGATATCCAAACAGAGCGACAAGCGAAGTACAAGTTACAATGTACAAGGTTATATGGTATTGATTCGCTGATCGAGATCGAGATGAACACAATAAGTTTGTACAATGACTATCTAGATCACCAAACATTTTATCATCACAGTCATATACAGTAGATGTAAATATAACAAACGAGCTGGGATGCCGCCTGGGACATGACATGGAAAACTTGTGAGAGACATTGTGGAAGCTACAAATATTCCTTTTCCAAGTTGACTGTTAAGCAAACAACTTCATTCTTCATATTTGTAAAAGTACGGAATGGAATGAAATGGGATGGAATATAAAAAATGTTTAACAAAGGCCAATAGGTATACGTATTTAAAAAGTGAGCATGAAATCCATAGGATAACGTCGTATGCGATGGTTTTTTACTCAACAATGTTGAGTCAACATCAGTGCAAATTTCTTTAATGCAAATGTAAAGTTTAATGGAAATTTTCCACTTTTCCTTCCTAAAATGATTAATTTGTCATCATAGTTTGATTTGTGCATTGGATCTAGGCGCTTACAATTTATCATTGTAAGCAGTCTAGCTGTTTAAACACTTATCAATATGTGGCACGACGACAATGTAGACATCATAATATTAACCTATACGTAAAAGCTGATATAATAATGAAAGGGAAAATGCCAGCAAGCATGCATTGAATACGAGAAATATAGATTTGACTGGTTGCACAAAAGGCAAGAAATCTGACCCTACAGGTTTAAAGAGGTGAGCATATCACTTTTGAATCAAAAGATAGAAAGTGTTCATTTTCAGTCATTCTTTTTACTTTACGTACTCGAAATTTTTATGTAAACGAATTATACTGACGAGGTAAGGATCATTGAAAAAAAAATCGTCATCATAATGGATTGTATAGGTAGTTGCGTTTGTTGTTTTTTCATTAAGGACCTTATTCCTCATCTTTAGTGCTCAAATGAGAAAAGAATAAACAAAGGTAGAGCATTTTCTCATATGATCTCAAAGGAGGAATGCAGAATATCTTACTAACCTACATTTACCTACGTACATTTATACGAACTATGTATCAGTAAACTCGCTTGTCGTCTTTGTCGCCGTAACCCATACATTCATATGGCATCAGCATCACTGTTTGAAATTCAAGACTACGCTGCAAACTTTTGCTAATACTATCGTGGTCGATGATAGAAACTTCATTTCCCCATTTTTTCTAGTGCACTTAAAGCATTTGACTAAATGAAGCACTATACCTTCTTTTTGTTTGTAATTTCTCCATAAAAAGTAGTATAAAAAATAGCAGCATTATTTTACATTATTCCCATTTCATACTGTTAAAGAGTTGGGTTAAACCTCTAAGTTTAGAGGTCATCTTTAAAACAATGAAGAAATCAAATACAGTTTGTCAGTTATGTAGCTTATACGGTTTGCTACTTGTTTTTACAGCTTACTTAAAATTATCTAGTGCACTGGTGGAAATAAGTCTGTATGAAGATTTTCATAGGAAAGGTACGAAAATAATATTCACTATTATTTTATATTTCCAATTTGCCTGCTTTCTTCTTGGAATTAAGATAACATCAAAATCAATTATTATTTATTACAGGGGAAAATTTATTCTTAAGCATCAACAACTGTACAAATCTGCCATTAGATTGGCAAGATAGAACATCCTCTCTAAATATTCACAAAAGTGTATGCATCAAAGTTTTTGAGCATTCTGGATGCAAGGGCAGATATATCACTCTCAGAGCGGCTTTACATGCCGACTCTGACTATTTGGACAACTTGAGAGATTTGGGATTTAATGATGTCATCAGCTCCGTGAGTCCCTGCTCATTACAGAGTAAGTGCTTTGAGTTAATTGAAAACGACATTTCATTTAATTAGCCATTTATAAGCTCTTTTTAAACGATGGTCGTTTTTAATTGATTATGGCGTAGTTGAAGATGGCCGATATGTTTTACAGAATCTCGGTGACAATAAGGTATGATGGGAATTCTAAAAACTAGCAACGGGATTTAATATTATTAACACTACAAACTATATAGTCATTAGTAATGTTGGCTCTTTTTTGCGCAGATGTTGACCGTTGCTAATGAAGGGATTTATGGCCGTGTCTACTCAAAATACTGGAGAAACTTGAACACGCAACATTGGGAAGTGACGCAAGTTCCCGTGAGTGTTTAGCAGAGTTCAATGCTTTCAATTTATCATTCATAATCTTTTGACTCTTCCAGTTATAAGGATTTCAAATGAAAATTTATTTATATATAGGGATCTGACATTTTATATGAAATGCTCCCAGTTATGTACCCTAACCACATCGAGAAGCCTGTAGTCTATGACAAACGAGACTTCAAAACCCTCAAGGAGTACAAAAAGACCAAGCCAACATTTCTGATCGAAAGTGTAGACGATTGGAAGTACGCGATCAAGGAGGCGAGATCAAAGTTGTGTCTAACAACCAGGTAAGAAGCTTTACTCTGCGCGGCTCAACAAGTATTTTTTATTCCTCTGAGCCAAAATAAAAAACTCCTTCACAAAATATTATGTCTACTTATTATTGCCATTTTCAAATTTTTGTTCTATTTCCCATATTACAGCAAAAAGGAGGATAAAATTGTTTTGTCCCCTTGTCACTACAATGCAAAGTCTCAACAGTGGATATTCCGCGTTAGCGGATGATACGGAGAAGTAGATAATATTATTATGTCAAATGTGGAAAAGCGATTTGATGAGTGATTTCTATTTTTGTAAAGAATGGCAGTCATTTTTTTATTAAATTGTGAATTTATGTTGCTTCTGTTCATGTTACATTTTTATATCGATTTTTAAATCTCTTTATCGGTAAACGCTTATTTGATCCGTCACTACACTAGCTTGTAACAAGCTCTTTACAATAAAGTACATGTGTATATAATTTGTTATACATTTTCCTTTTTGTGTATCAATGTACAATGCGCCAGACTTTTGAAATCCCTTCCCAAAATCAACTTGAAACGTCAGTGAGCGTACTTGTTTTTCTAAAATGAGGATTTTTTGCATTACACATCATTTCTCAGAAATTACTTGCTGGTGATTAAACTTTGGAGCTATTTTTTATGTCCTCATCAGAAGCTAAGCAAAAGCACCACTTGCAAGCGTATGTAATCTGTTTGCACCTAAACATATTAGCTTCCCTTAACTGTTTAGTAACTACACTTTAGTTCAGAACAACAATTTGTTTGGCAACAAGCCATTATGTGGGTCTATAAAAGAGGCGGAAGTGATCACAAGTGAATATATTCAATAAACCCGTAAACAATATGGTTATGCATGTTGAATGAATGTTTAGTGACGGGATTTATTTGTAATTTAGCTATTCAATCAATGAATGCACTCATTCATTGTAGGACCAATAAAATATATTGACCCGCATGACTCATCTAATTTCATTTCATATTATTATTCAGTTCACTATACTGAAGCTTGTTGTTCAAGATGACGATTTATGTACAACTGGACGGACAAATGAACTAAATAAAACTTAGAAAGGCCTTTAGACATGTTGTCCACACAAATATTATGTTCAATCTTTGAAAGGTTATCGTGGTAAAGGACATAAGGTCGTACTCTCACACTAACAAGATTAGGATATTAAATACAAGCCCACGTATGAAGGTACGCAGTTACGTATCAAGGTACCCCAAACACGCACATCAATAAAGTTGTTTTAACTTTTTGCTTACAAACTATAGCATTCCAAAAGTGAAAGGTCAACCTATCTCCTTACTTTTACTTAATTTACACGTATTTACTTGCGACCAATATATATAAATAAAGCGTTCATTTTACTTACAGGTACCACTGCGAGGTAGCCATTTTCTGTGTGTCTAGAAAGTGGCCACTAGACAGGATCAAACTTGCCAAAACCTTTTAGCCTTTTTCAGTATCCAACAAGAATTTTGCAGGAAAAAACTTTAACTTGGCTCAACGAGATTTATTACTTTTGAGTACGTATTTAAGCCCGAGTTAGATAAATAAACAAGTTGTATTTTGTAGCTGATTGCACAAATAAGTCATATCTCGGAAACCACATCAATATCAATACATCACACAAGCAATAAGGCATTCCTGCCATCTGCTTCCGTTTATAAAGAAAGCGGTACCATATATTCCGGTTGGCAAAAGCAAACACGAGCAAAGAAAGCATAGAACGGGTTGATTTGGCTTCATATTATTTTATGACGTACACCAGGGTAGCCACCCGGCTTCAGTTTTTTTATCTCCATGTAATGAATACATGGTCGTATAGTCAAAATTATTTTTCAAGTTACACAAGCACCAGAACCGTGTCATAAAATTGTGAGTAATTCCCCAAAAATAATTTCCATCATTGCAAATTGCTGAACTCTAAACGCTCCCGACCGATCATGATGTGATCACAATATCTTAATAAATTTTGCCAGCAATGATATGTCTGACGACTGACTTTGTTAAAAAGTTTATGCAACGATGAGTGATGAATTTTATACAATTTATGCCATAAGATTGCAATATCTCATATCATTTATATCTGTTTTCGACCTTCTTTAATGTTTATATGCTGCGGAACAATCATCTCATTGAATCCTTTCTGGATTAAAGTAGAAAAAAATGAATGTAATTATGATCACGACTCTGGGTCATAATTACAATAACAGTGGCAGATGTCGAGTGTCATTTGACATGTTCTGTTCCATCATCGTAATCATCCACCCACTGTTTTTGACTTTTGTAACTCATTACTGACATTTCCTTGCACTTGCATATACATTTGTATACGACGTACGTATGTTTTGGAATTTCTTGGAACACAACTACATACACAAAAGAGCTTGTCAGTTTATTAACGCTAATAGCCAACACCACTCCACATCATACACGCCATTTCATTATACGAGTTTTAGTTAAGGCACATCCATACATGATGATTATGGGGATAAATAAAAGTTATAGTACCATTTAAGTCTGGATGTTCAGATGGCCTGCGCTCGGTCGGTGTGTACGCAGTTTTTTTATAATCCGTCGTGTTCCCACAAACAAAGTGTACTTAATGCATAATATTTACAGCCTTTTTTGCTACTTCTTGTCTGACGGTCAACCGTGTGCGTTATTGTTACGGTTTTGTGACAAAGCATTGGAAACTAGTTTGGAACTGGTTCTTCGATAAGAAAATACGGCATTCGGAAAATAATATTTTCTCTTTTTTAATCCTGAGCTGATTAAAATAAGATGGTGCTATTATCATGAATCAAAGACAGTCTGTGTTGGGCCATAATTATCCTATTTTCTTTATTTTCTACTTTTCCTTTTACAACTTGCTAGTAAATCAAATAGCTTCTTCAGAAGTATTACCCGTAGTGGCTTCAGAGAAACAGTATACAATTAATTTTCTGAGCAGAACGGAAGCGCAAAACATTTTATTGCAAAAATGTTGCCATCTAAGTGAAGTGTTGAACAAAGACGGGAATTGTATTCCAACTCCAGCAAACTTTCAGCCAATAGTACCATTGTCGTTGGATAAGCGGATTAAAAGAGCTATTCAGAGCATTCAAGTTCAAACCAATGACTCTTCCGAGGCAATTGGGAGGATACAGGATGACGAAGCATTTGGACTGCGGTAAGATCAGTTTCTCAATAAGTATGAAATGATTTTAAAGTACTTTGCAATAGCGTCATTTTTTTTAAAGATTTCATTTCCAGCGACCATCGTGCAGTAAGGGCGCACTCCGCCAACTCTCATATAATAGCACTGCAACCATTCAACTAACGTCAAGTTTGCAATTTGTTACCCGCGATTTCCTTGATGGTATCGAAACCGGAAATCAGTCCTTGATTCTGGACACACAAAACTACTGTATTGATTACAAGTAAGGTTTAAAAATCTATCTTCTGCAAAGTTGGACTTCCTGATTTATTCATTTTAATTTTTACAGAGAATCCGAGAAAGGCATAGTGGTTGAATTTTGCGTACCTGAAAATTTGGACAAATTATATCCAGTCACAAAAGCCTTGAAACAGAATTTTAATGATGAAAGCCATTTCACTCATAATCCCTCATCATCATCCTCCTCACCATCTTCATCTCCTGTCCTGTTGCGTAAATGTTGTCAACCGTCGCATGTTTTAGACGTAACTACTTTCACTTGCGTCAAACATGATATTCCCTGGCAGTTATACCCACTCCAGTCAACCGAGACAACTACTCCTCCTCATGAAACTGATCATTACCAGCCTTCATGGAATTCAGGTAAATATTTTTGTGAGAGGAACAAGATGAAAAATTAATTTGCAAATTTTGCATGCACATAAAATAAAAACAGCGTAAATTGCTGTCTGTCACGAATGGATGCTACTTGAAAGCACTAATGTGACACAAGGGATTTCGCTCTTAATTTGGGATGCATACTTTTTAAAAAATTTAGATGCTTTTTCCAACGGTTCGGTGGATTCCAATAATGATGAAGAGAGAAGAGTCCCACTACAAGTAAGCTGGCTAACAGGTACTCCGAACTGCAAAGAGAAATACGAGGTCTATAGTGATCAGTATGACAGGTAAAGTTGATACATTGGTTATTCATTCGGTTAAATTAGTAAATTATTGACACAAATTACCCTGGCTCGTGTGTTGTGTAGAAAGTACATTAAATACATGATACATTTTAAATGCCTTTCGTATACATTATTATTTAATCCCAATATAAAAGTAAATTGAATGAGAGTTCCACTTTGTCCAATAAAGTTCATGTTCGCCATAAGTCATTCGTTTCGCTTCCGTATATTATCACTCATAAAAACGTCAAGTGGAAAAGGCTGGAAAAAGAACCGAGAAATGAGCCGGAAGTAATAAACATGAGGCGTATGTATATGCATGACTAAGTTTCTTTTTTGCGTATACTACTTTCAATTTTCTAGGTATTACGTCAACTCTGAAGGAATATTGATCATCGAACAAAATGGAACAGTTGCAAAAACGCCGAGAACGGAATTCTGTATGGACGCTGTTATATACAGCCACGGCGACTATGATGATTCAACTGCAAGCAGTAATGCAAATGACAAAAACAGTAGTTCCAGGGATGAAAAATTCTTCAACATATTCTCCAGACAAATAGCAGTGGTTTGCTTTGAGAATAGTAGAAACGCAGCAGGTTTCCCGCTGGAGGAGGAGGAGAAGGACAGGAAGTTTGTGAGTGACATAAATTGCTTACCATATTTCCCAACAAGTTACAATTAAAAGCTTACACATGCGGAATGCAATAGGCAAAAAATGAATAAACAGCATTGAACCGTCAATGGTTTCCATTATGAAAGCTTTTTTACGAACAACGACAAGTGATTTCATGGTCAATTATGCTAATTCCTTTTGTTTTCTCTCTTATTAACAAAAATAGAGTTGGAGAACCTTGTATGCAGTTCTTACAGGAATCTCCAGTGTCTTTCTGTTTGTTACCTGTCTTATCTACACGCTACTCATAAAGGAGCTGAAACTCCCGGGATGGCTGCAGTTCGCGTACTCTCTCGCTCTTCTGCTTACATTTACTCTGTTGACGGTTGCACAGTTGTGGACTCAAGCGATTCATGACATTTCCAAAAGTCTTTGCCGTGCCCTTGGTTGGTATACTCCTAATTTTTAAGTAGCTAATAGAGAATGATTTTGTTTTTCCTGTTATTTATGGATTACTCTTATAAACTATATACAAAAAATGTCTTATTATCATAATTTATGCGCAGTGGAAAGTTTTAAAATATATTTTTTTTGCATTTTTATTTGTTTGCAACAGGGTATGGGCTTCACTTCAGCTTCCTCGTCTGTTTTTTCTATCTGACCTCGATGAATTTTGAAATATTCACATCCTTTAGGTATGACTCGCTAACTCGGAATATAATTTTGATGGCAAATACGAATTCAATGGCGAGTGCACAACAACAAGAGACACGTGCATATATTTTGTAATATGCCTACTTAAAGAATTGCGACACAAGCCACTATTGTCGTCTTTGTGTCTGAAATTATGACGTTGCCGAATTTTAAATGAACATCGTTATAAATTCCACGTTGTTGTGAAACGCCAAGTTTTTAAACATTTCTAACATGATGTATGAATTATGCATGTGTAAATCAACAGGAGCATAGCCCTTGCGCACGGTTTCGGCAAAGGTCGGGGCAAAAGGAGATTTCTTGAGTTTACTGCTTTCTCCATTGGATTTCCAACTGCGATCACTGCGCTGTTGCTCGCAGTTGATAGTTGCGATCCGTAAGCTTTTATAAGAGAGATGGTATCGTGTAAACATTATTTTTTTCAAATCTTAGAGGAATCCTTAAAAATTATCTTGCTATTCAATGTAGAAATGACACCAATATCCAAGGCTCCTTGTGCATCCTCCCGACGACTGGAATTGGGGTCGACTCTTGTGTCTTTGACAGCCGACACAAAGCTGCCCAGCTCCAATACTTTTATGGATTTGTGGGCATTTTGTTGATGGTTAATCTGGTCATTTTTGTCTGCACCCTTGTCAGTCTCAGGAATCGGGAGCGTGAGACTAGAATGGCGAAACGTCAGAGTACCTCCACGTGTGATTACGACAGGTAAAATATTGTGTGGCATACATTCAACATGATAATAAGTGAAACGGGAAAACGCCTACGAGCGAGTCTAAATAAACAAAGCGAATAATATGAAAGTTTATACATAAATACCATTTCGTTGACAATATGCAGGCTCCAGCTATTTACACGACTCTTTTTAATAATGGGAATCCTCTGGATATTTGAAGTACAGTCAGAACACTTTTGTTTTTAAATATTGCATAAGCACTCTAATTTCATTTTGTGTAAATACTTTCATACATCATTTCTCATCTAGGTGATATCATGGTCATTTCAATACTTTGAAGTTGATGAAAAAGTTCAAGACATTTTCATTGTCACCGACTGTCTCAACGCATCTCAAGGCTTTGCTGTATTCCTCATGTTCGTGTGGAAGCGACAGACCTGGAAGCATCTCAAAAAGAAACTCAAGGCCAACTTCGGGATTCACAGGAGCAGACCGTTATGTCGACCCAACTACAGTGGCACCATCAGCAGCAGCAACAATACCAATGGAACAAGTGTAAAGTCTAGTCATTTATCCAGTACAAAATCCAGGGATTCTATGCCTCTCACCTCAACAACGTCAACAGTATCAACAGTCGTGGTAACTCCGGTAGGAAACATTGAATGTAGTTGCGATCCTTTGAAATCCGAAACTTAAAAGTGGATTATGTTGCTTGTGTTTGAATTAAATTGAATGAATGTGCGTGTGCACACAAATCTTTAGAGACATAGGCATGCCGAGGCGAGGTGGTCTATTTTGTTGTGAAACTTTTTTTTGCATGTTGTGTGGTTGGTTTCAGACCAGCTTTCACTTTTTAGCCTCACATTTCATTTTATATGTAGAGGTAAATAAAGTTTCTCACCAAAGTATTTAAACTAAATAACCACACATCTAACACAGTGTTTTCACTACTAAAATAGACATGTAAGAAAATATGACTACAAAAGATGACGACAGTGATGGCGATGTGTGCTATTCAGTGTTCAAGCTCGTTGGTGCTATTTATAAATTCTTGTATAAATCAGCAAGAAATCTGATTTACTATTTTTCCTTTTTATTATTAGAAACATATCAGTTTTATTCTTAAACTAATCTAAACTTATTTATGAAATCCTTAACCGTAATTACCTTAAAACCTACCAACTTTACCATAACGTCTTGTCCTAGAAAAAAAGTTGACAGTTTTATTAGCTATAATTTTATGAGTACTTATAAAAATATAATATATGTATATATAATGTGATTAGTCAAAATATATATCAGCTAACTAAAATACATATTTTAACAAACGTTGCATTGTATTCTAACTTATTGTTGTTCAAACTTACTATTATTAACATATTATAACTTATTATTATTAATTCATTACCATTAAATATGATGTGGATATTTGAAAAAAACTATAATGTACAGCTTTGAACATCATCCGTGCATATTAACATCAAACTATTGATGCTGCATGAAAATGATTATATGGACCCGGTTGAAATTTGGACTGTATTAACGATTTTTAAGGTGCTGATACTATCAAAACGGAAGTCTCTGGATCCTTTGAGATAGATAGGCATCATTCCAGGTTCCTTTTGGCAGCCACCCACATCCACATTACATGTTTACCTGACCTGATGCACAAAATATACAGCCCATCCACCTGCCTCCTACTTTTCATTGTTGTATAATTCACTCTATTTTTAAGTAAACACCGTGTGTGTTTTAATAAAAAAAATCAGATTCAGATTCTCTAAAATAACAAGTACATAATATTATTACGAAGCTCAAAAAACTCATCTCAAAATCGGCAATGTTTGCATAGTCTTTCCAAGTAAGTACATTTGGAAATGTCTGTTTTCATAAGCAAAATAACTGTGTGTCTGGAAAAATGTGTTTTGTGAATGAGTCTTATCCAGTCCACGCGCAGAATTAATGTGGAGTTACCCAATGCGGGAATGCATTATTTACTTTAGTATATTTATTGCTTTATATTTAGTAGAATCAGAGCCGATTCCGGTGAAATTACTCTTTGACGATGTGTGGCAGTATATTATACATATGCCGACGGTTATTTACATTACCTGAATCTAAAGTGCATGAGAAAGTATGTACGTATGTATACATAGGCATATTTATATCATAATATATTGTACAATCAACAGAGCAAAGCGTTCGCAAAAGTATTAAAATCCTACGACATGTATCTTTCTTCATTTCTTAATATAACTTTTCACCTGCCTGACGACATGTAGACTGAAGGGATCCTGGGAGTCGTATGATCTATTTTATTTCGTTGGATAGAATACTAAAACTATTCTCATATTTTCATAGCTTAAAAAATAAATAAGGCCTTTGTTACTAGTGACTAGTGATAGGCTGTCCCTAGTCCTATTTTAGAGCTTAATTCAGCTTTGATGTAACAAATATCACGTGTAACCTGCATAGATTGAAGGAATCATCGAAGTTGTTGCAAAACAGACTTACTTTGTAGTTTATGCTTCTAGTGAATCATGATATATTATATTATAGAAAAAAGAAAAGGTGGAATACAATATAAGGGACATGATGAGCGTGAGTAATAATGTTGTAACATTAAACGAGCCTTGAACTTTAAAAAGGATTTGTAAAATATATGATGCACGAGGATTTTCTGTCCTCGTTATTCTCTCCGCATGCATATTATTTATTAGTACCTATTAGTTTATAGACTATATGTTGAAGGATACCAACCAAATGGATTACTGGGTCTGTGGGGAACCACGTTTGACGTTATCTAACTGACAAGTAACGTAACAGTCTCGTCCCCTCGATATTTTAATTACACCGACCCAGTTTTGTAGAGAATTTTTCGCTGATTCCGAATATGCCTGTCATTGTCCCGACCATTTTGACCTGTGGCCTGCACAGACAAAAAACAAAATCAGGTTCAGCTTTGGAAGGCAAGTTCACTGCGATCAGTACCATTACAGCGTGAGGTAAAAGGCTAATATTGAGGAAATCTTTTACTCTATTTTCATATGCTACTTTACTAATCATGTCATAGCTTTTACAATGCTCCGTAGAAACCATAGCAAGGGATATGTAAGCAGCTATGAGAAAGTGTAATGTACATATACGGAAACCAAATTCATTTACCTGTTAGCAATATGTTTGAGGAATTATTATCTAGTGGCAAAGAGAGTTGATTATATTGAAATCGTCAGAATATTAAAGTATCAAATGCATGCAGAATATAGGTGTGGATCCTGAATAGGGTTAAAATATCCCTGAAGTCGAATTTTGTTGCTGACGGATCTTACAACGCATGAATTTATATCAAGTTGACTAATCATGTTCAAGAAAGCACATTTGGTGTAATGATGAAACTGACAATATGTTGGCCTAAAATCCCCAACATAGTAAATGTTACTACAAACACACCGCTGCAAATTGATCGCGATTTTTCCCCTAATAAAGCCAAATATTATTTTTATTTTCCATGAATGCCACGTAGTCTGCTTGCGACGAAAAGTGGTAGTTTGCCATTAACGTTTCGAAAGATACTAAATAATCACCGGGCTGGTTTTGTAAATTGGGTGTATATTATATACGAAACTATAAGATAACAGAAAAAAGTAATTAAGTAATAATTAACGAAAAACATAAGGACAGCGTTAACCGGACACCGTAATAGTACTGATGGCAATGAACTTGCCTTCCAAAGCTGAACCCGGTTTTGTTTTTCGTCTGTGGAGGCCACATATCAAAATGGTCGGGACAATGACAGGCATATTCGGAATCAGCGAAAAATTCTCTACAAAACGGGGTCGGTGTCATTAAAAAATAGAGGGGACAAGACTGTTACGTTACTTGTGAGCCAGACTCCAAACGGGGTACTCCAAAACTTTAGGCCATCGTACCAAAGTTGTTTAGTTTTAATATTTCGGATGATACGAGAACCGTTGCCTGTTGAATGTTTGTTAAAAATCGTACAAATTGGTCCAGATTTAGGATAACTGAACTGACCCCATATAACATTACAATAACAATTAATCAATTCACATTACTCACAATTAAGCACTACATCATTTTTTTTGCATTTTGATTATCATGGAAAATCAGTGATTGTTACATACATAGAAAAGAAGTAACATCACAATTTATCTGCAAGTTGTAATGATAATACAACTAATTGTAAGTTCAGTATGAAAAGCTCGTCATAAGCTACTTATCATGCGGTCTGTCCTTGAGTACAATTTCTCTGAAACCTGAGAAGCAATTTTGACGAGATGAAACCAATTTCTAGCCAAATTAGTCCATAGGTTTCCAAGTTATATATTGAGGTTGAACACGATAATGTGATGCGTAGTCTATAAAGTAGGATTAGATACCGATAAAAATATGACATTTACTAGGACAGAATAATGAGACAGTCTGCGGAATATTGAATATTTCTGAAGGTGGTCTATTTCTGTAATAAATTTACACTTATCGAGAAATGTGAGGTTGAGATATCCAGAATCGGAATTATGAAGAGTACCGATCTTTTTCGATTGTTCAGTTGTGTCATATTCCCCCAAATGGTTTTTCAAGTTTTTGTCGCAGGTTTCATTCCATTTTGTATGTATTGTTCATCAGTTTTTTTAATAATTAAAAGTTAATTTAACACGGGATATGGACAAGCCATTTTTGCGATGTTTATTTGTTCCCTTCATTTCTTCTCATTTCTATAACTTCATACCTCAAACTTTAAAATTGCGCAGTTATGATTTTATTGGTTCGTTGAATGAACTTCATTCCCTGTGTAGCCGTTATTAAGTATTGTTGGAAATATTTTTAATAGTAAACACTAAACTTGAAAAATTAGTATACTTTAATTATATTCTTTTCAAAACAATATCAAGTTTGGATTGGAACAGGTTGACAGTTCATTTTTTTCCGTTTGTAAATAAGCTACCTGTCTGTCTGTTGCGGTAAAGCAACATTAAATATAATGATCGGTTACGTATACGATTTCTGAGAAACGTCTTATTGGAGTTTAGTTGGAAAAATGGTCACGCTACATGCATAAATATTATACATATTTGCAAAACAAAATGTAGCAAACAGCTAGACGCCTATGAAACATGGTATGTATGTTTCAATCGATCGTCATTACAAGTTGTATGGAGACAATTTGACATATTATTATTATAAACAAAAATATTTACTATAGGCAAACTTAACTAATTAAAAGTTTTATAAGATTACAATCTATGTCACGACTGGTGATTGACATGGAAGAACAAAAAGTCATAGACACATGCACAGATGTTGTGAACGTGGAGGTAATATATATCTCTTAATCCTTTCTGAACGTCACTTTTTACGACGACGAAGACGATTTTGTTTTATATATTATTAGGAGGGTTACTTTATGTACATAGATTAGTTATTAGTTTTGATGATGAAGTTACAAATAATTTAGAGCACAATGAATTAGTGCGTTATTTTTTTTAGCTCTTTTGATAAATGAGAATCGTCATACGCTAGAGAAAATTTGACGTAAGAATATGTTTCAATTGTTTTCCATATTTCAATAGCTTCCCAATTCCAGAATTTAATAAAACATTTTCACGTTGACATCTCTAAACCATAAGCTAAAATAGTGCACCAAAACTAATACATATACATACAAAGTTGAGAAACCGAAGCTGCGAAAAATTCTGTGGTTTTCGTCAATGAACTTGTAGTCCTTTGTCCGTGACCATGATCTGAGAAGCTGGCTTTCATGAAAAAAAATCGGAATCATGAAATCAACTTTACCATACATCGTTTCACATTTATACTTTTTTTCGTGCACTTGTGAGTTTGATTTTGTATTACTTTTGTGATATTTCACAAGTGTTTCATGTGCCAAGCGTGCCTATTAGTATTGTAGTGTGTAGGTGTAACTGCACTTAACGGACATGTACTCATAAGTGCAAGGTGGAATTCGTTTTGTACATACATGGATCAGAAATATTGACATCATATCACCAACACTTCATGTCATAATATCCACATGACCTATGGAGCCTCAAACAGGGAGCCAGACTGCATCACTCCTCTGACTTTGTAAGAATTGGGAGCATTGTACTTGTTGAAATAATCTTTCATCACACTCTTTTAGTCTCACTAGTTTACTTTTTCAATTTCCATCATTTTTTGCTGCAGCATTATTCATATAACATTATGGCTGACATTAAGTAAAGTATCTATAAATACGAATCTAGGTACATACACATATTATGGATGTGAATATAGGTATGTATTATTTGTATACTTTCTCTTTTCCATTTTATCATCAATGATTTCTTTTTGCTTGTTTTCATTTCACACACGTACATTTTTGTGCAAAGTTACGAGCAAAGTTCAGATTGCACACACAGAGACGTGGTGAAAGGTGTTCACGTGGACAAGTAATTACTTGACATATCCCATCATGATGCACAATAACGTGCCAATCAAACGGCGACTATAATGGAAAATAAAAACGGTACTTTTACTTTTTTTATGGCCGCTTTCCATGTCGAAAATGTCTTTCTTGAAGAGTGGTTTCGGTTAGTTTAGTGTTAGGTGAAGCTTGGAGAGAGTGAAATGAAATGGCCAACGGTTGTGTGCTGCTGTCTGCTGAAACGATAAATTTTTTTTGCATTGCATGTTTTTTTGGTTTTCATACTTGTCATAATTCTCTAGTAAGGTCGTACACAGGAGAGCAATTCGTTCATGTAGTCATGAGCTTTGGTTTGATCTTCACCTTCATCAGAAAAAAAATCAGCTTGATCTATTCCAGGAAATTAGGTAAAAACTTTTAACACCTATCAACTTTCAATGTGACCTTTTCATAGCTCAATTCGGCATAAACAGCTCAGCGTAAGCGTTCAATTGATGTTTTTAGGGATGCTATAAATTGCAAATTCAAATTTTTATTTTTCAACACGTCGATTGCAAAATAGGAATATTATAGAACCTAATTGAAACTTGTAGCATGGAAAACATATTTTCGCAAAAATGAAGCTCGACTTTACTAAAGGTCATGTTCAAGTTAAGTTCAATGCTTCTTTGGAAATCTTATGCATTAATGGATTGATTTCGACATTCCAAAGAATTCATATATATTTCTACGAAGCTTTCGGAAAGTATGTGCGCACATAACATAAATGAATCTAATTATGCTTATTGGTAAGCTCAAGGATGAAAACTAAGATAAGGCACAAGTGTCACAATACTATTCTGACAACTGATTAAAAAAGCCTTTTACATAAAATCTTTCCACTTCTTGGATTTCATTGCTCTGTCACAGCGCGTGTGCTTGTTAGAAACTTTGAATTGCCACAAAAAATAATCTGTCAAACAAGCATTGAATCTTGTGGAACTATTATATATTATCTCTCCTTCAAAGAGTTTTAATTTACTTGTCAGCGTTTGTGCATTTTATAAAAACTTATTCTACACCGGCAGGAACAAAGAGCACAGAAATTAGAATATATCTCTAATTCGTCTTAACTCATTCATATTTATTGTCCTTTCTACTTAATGTAATTAATGCGCCGTTTTGATGCTGTCTCGTCTCCAATTGACTCTTATTATTAATGCGTACGTTTTCAATTTAGGGAATTAGTTGGATGGAGGTCCATTCTAAAATGCAATAAAACTTATGCTAAAGCAGACTATAAAAATTGTGGCATCATGTAAATCAGTACAGGAAACTCGTGAAATCTTCGCATTGGTAATAGAAAGGATTGCCCGGTCAAATAGACAGACAGAGTTACTGGCAAACCATCAAGCATGTTTCCTCCACTTGTTAAAAGCATGTTAGAGTCTGGACTTCGTTTCCATTTGATGTAGTAAAAGGTACCAAGACGAAGATTGCATTTCAAAGGACGTTTTGGTACGTGCGAATGATCATAATAAACTCATTTTGTGGCCGTTTCTCTCTCAGTCCCAATCGTCCTTCTACTCCACACGTGCGTTTCGGGTGCTATGAAATCTTGTAGAATATATAAGATAATGAATTCAAAGCAACTTCCGTTTATCACAATTCATTTGTTATTGTAATGCTGCTGCTTGCATACATTTCTTACACATTTAATGTATTTAAACAAAATACGGACATGTCAGCCGAGACTATAAAGGATGAAGAAAAGATTTTATAGTTTGATATGAAAATCCTCAAGGAGAAAATGGAGATAATATAGTCCTTGCACGACGTTTCATAATATCCACTTATTTTATGCTGTACCTTTTCCCATAAATTATATACACCACGGGGCAAAACGGTGCTTACAATATTATCTATCAACTAATAGTGATCTCTTCACAAAAGGTATGAAAATCTCATTTTTTTCAGCTACCCATGGGCTGCTGGAAAGCTCAAGGCATTATATTTTATCTGTTCATTCTCGAACATATTATTTCCAACCAAATTTTAGCTCGTTTGATGAAACTTATAACTTGTGAACTATACGCTATGCTATAAACGCTATGAAAAATAGCACAGTCTGGAACATTTAAAAGGAATTTTCATTAAAATATAGGGATTTGAAAGCAAATGCTGAGAACGTTATAGAATTAAGATTTTTTTACCATAAGCCGTAAAAAAGTACATTGTTCTACCGAGATTTTTTATAAATTATTTTATCCAACCTAGTCTGATTTTCCTTTTTCCCCTGATATTTTGCACATCAGTGTTTGCTGAAGCAGAGATGTGGATTCAAAGAGTCAGTAAAATGAAATGCAGCTGCAGCACCTTCACTCTCCACGCTTTTTATATTTTTTGATGTTTTGCTAAAAAAACTGCCGAAATACCTGCAGCCAACCGCTACTACTTTTTGTAATAGCATGAAGGATAGGAAGAGCATCATCATGAGAGCAACGTGAGCGAAACGGAGAAAGGCGATACATGCATATTATCAGGGAGAGTGACTGAATTATCCTTGCTCTCGCCGTGTGCCTGATATGATGACGATGATGATAATATGCAGCGTGTGATCTGCTGCTGTCGCAGCCTCCAGCAATTGTACACGTACCTTTCCTAGTGCTTTCTTCGAGAAATTGGGCTGGGAGCATGGGAATATGACTCAATGCTCTGTATCAATGTATCCTTAGTTTTTCTTTGTTTCTCCTCCGATCGTGAGCCAATTTTATGCACTTGTGTCAACAATTTTTCGCACACTGTACACAATTTTCCGTGTCTTGTGAGAACAGCAAGTACATATATTCTCCAAGGCCAAAAAAATAACATCCTTTCACTTTTTTTCTGGTATGGGAAGTTAGTCAGGTTTGGGTGTTTCACAATGCCCCGTTCAAAAGTATTATTTAATTTGGGCTGTTCTTTTACTTTTTTTCTCTGTCAATTTCAGATACTTGGGTGTTGACTAAAGAGAAACACAAAGGAAACGAAAAGGAGGAAAAGTAGTGCTGTACAGTTCATTTGCAGCAGTCAATGTGGGGAATAAGTTTTTGTGCAGTGTCGCCAACCCGTAAAAATCTGGTCTTCTGACAATGACCAATCACTTAAAATAGTCTTTGGCTGAAAGACATTATTGTTATAGCTAACGAATGAGCAAACATGACAAATTTTTTACGCAAGTCGGCCAAGGGAAATTCTCTAGCTTCTGCATTGGCGACAGCATTCCATGTCCCGCTTCACCCCAGATTGATATACCGACGGGAGAAGAGAACGCACATTCCATTAATACTAATAGCATTGACGGTGCTTTCTCCAATATATCATGTCACTTTCGCTGTTGAGCATGTGCATCGTCATCATCATGAATCTACCCGATTATCCACATTGCATCGATGTAACGATGTCTGGCACCCGCACTGGGCAGAAATTATGGAAGAAGTAGACGTGGAGAAGGAAAAGTCCGAAAAGAAATCAAAAGCCAACAGCAACAACTCGCTGGACGTGTTTCAAAAGCTGAATGAACTGCAACTGCTTCTCAATCATAGTCTTCACAATTCATATGGTAGAGTCGATAGCAGTGAAGAAGAAAGGGATAAAGATGGGGACAAAGTGGGAGACATCACGAGTACAAATATTAGCGAGGAGATAAATAATAACTGGCGACCACACAAGCTTTTACTGGGTAGAGGTCAACAGGCTGGTGAATTTCGGTATGCTGAAAACTTTATGCATGATAATATGTTCTGTTGCAAACTTGCATACTCAACGCGTAGGATTCAATCAAAGTATTTTGTTGGGAACGACGTTTTCAGAGTACTGGACACACACTTTGGCTGTCCTCGTGAGAAAAGTAGCAGGGAACTTCATTGGCATTCCTTTGGGGCTGCGATGCGGAAAGGCGACTACAACTTTACAACTTCTACTGGAACGACCATTGTTCTTTCCAATTTGGCCTTGTTTGTAAATGATGGAAACTTGGTTTTGGTTTGGAATAAGCAGAACGGGGAACAGCACGTGTACGAGAAAAATGACTACTGTGTTTGGAAGTGAGTCTGAGAGTGATGGTCGAATAATTTGGATTGCTCAACATTCTCTCATTCTCAATGTATACATGTCTCATTAGTATATTGTTAACTTTTCCAACACATTTTTCAGATGGGACGACGAATGGGTCACCTTTAAGGTATGCTTACCAAGTTGTTCTGATCGTAGTCCATGTGTCCGCAAGTGTTGTCCTCCATGGGAAGTAATTAACGAGGAAACTCGAGGGTGCAATGTAACCAGTCCAGAGTGGCGGCCGACATTTTACAGAACTGCAGGAGATACGGAAACACAGGATCGCTATGTTCCAAATGCATCCGTTAGTTTTGTCAGTGGTTTCCCCAATTGCCAATACAAGTACAAAATCAAAGTGAATGAGAACCCGAAAAATAAGTACGTAATTTGTCGCTTAAATATTCCTATTTGCATTTTTAAATAATCTGGATGCTCACTATAATGCATTTTTAAGTACAGTTTCAAACTACTCCTTAATGGCACCCTAGTGCACATGGTATCAGATTCCCGAACGTACATACAACCCGGAGACTTTTGCATAGATGGTCTATATTACAATAGAAAGACGGAATCGGAAGATAGAATATTTCAAGGATCAGAATGGGACCAAATCGTTATCGCCTGCAAACCCAATACATATCAACAAAAAGTTGAAGTAAGTTGTAAGAGAACATTTTTAGTATATTATCAATATATGGTGTATGGGTATATGGCATGATTATAATGTAAAACATTTTTTCCCTCATGTAGGAAAAGCGTATACAAGTATATGCAGTCTTAAACTTTATCTCTGCCCTCTTTCTTCTTTTCACCGACATTGTCTACATTTTGATCTGGAGGCATCAAAATAACATTCATTCGTGGCTTCAATTCTCTTACGCCACCTCATTACTTCTCACGTTTACATGCTTCTTCATTGTTCAAACGTGGTCCGAGCAACTTTTAATCATTTCACCAAAATTGTGTATTATGATGGGTAAGCAAACTGCGACCTCACTAATTGAAATTAAACTCTAATCATTTTAGTATTTCTAACGTATTGTTGGGTCTTCACAGGATGGTTAACTCACTTAACCTATCTTTCTGCGTTTTTCTGGCTCACTTCAATGAATTTCGAGTAATAATAATAATGCATTCAAAAATTTAAAAAGTTTGTGCATCAGATTTGACTGCGGATATAATCAATCAATTTTATTTTGCAGTTTATGGTGGCGATTTTCGAGGCCCCTTCGAAGCACACGGATACAAACGCAAGAGAAGAATCGAAAAAGATTCTTGGGCTTTGCTGTGTTTTCCATTGCCCTGCCACTAATGATTTCGTGTATTGGCATCATCCTGGATTATAAATATGGGTACCTATAAAAAATACGCATTCTATCTTAAAAATCAACAACCAAAAGCATTGCACTCAAAAAATCATTTAAATTGACTTTTTTTACTTTGTATTTTATAGTGGCCAGTTGCTGGATCCTCCTGTCACCGTTCCCGGCTTTGGGAAAGAGAAATGTTATTTTGAAAGCAAACACTCTCAGATTCCGTATCTATACTTTCCAGCCGGTGTGCTATTGCTTATGGACTTCATTTTCTTTGCCAGCACCGTTCTCCACCTACGGAAGATGCACACTCACACCGAGTTGGCCAGAACACAGAGCACAAGTACAATTGAGGATAAAAAAGGGTAAGTTTTGAAAGTACCTCCTATTCGATTTCAAAAAATACTTACCAAGTGGATTCAATTATCCTTAACGATAAGATTATAATCATGATAAGGATGGGATTATTGAAAAAATTGGAACAAGAACCGATTAGTGGTGAAAGTTGTTGGTAGGAGGGGCATTATGAGACTTCCAAACCCAATCCAGCTTTTTAATCCGCTATATACTATAATGATTATTATTATTATGGTGGTTTTTGTAATGTGGAAAACATACATACTTATACAGTCAAATATGAGTCTGCTTGGTTGTGTATGAGTTTTACTTGATTTTGTTGTCGCCAGCAGCGTCAGTAATCAGGAGAGCAGACATTATACTTGTGCAGCTTACTGTTCCGCATGAACTCACGTTTGCAAGGCTGCGACAGTCGCTGCGTCTCTCGTATTAGTAATTAAGTTTATTATCGTCATATTTTGTTTCCATACTAGACTAAACGATGCACTTCAATATGTAACATGGCATATAGTACTGCTGCAGTACTACTGCATGTAGACTTAAGAGTTGGAACTGCTTGTTACGATTTACTATACGATGCTGACATTAGCATTCCGGAAAAGAATGTCTGGCAAAAGGGAAAGGACTGATATTTTGTATCAGTCAGCTTGGTTAGAGAAAGTGGAGGGAAAGTATTGATGACAGTGTCAGGAAATTGCGATTTAATAATACCAAAATGCTTTTGAAATTGCAGAGTACGAATCATTGCAAAATTATTTGTCGTGATGGGGGTTTTATGTAAGTTGTCACAATGCTTTTTTTTCAAACTACGGAACTCACTGTAACGTTATTTTTCAAAGACACGTCTATATTGTATCGATATCTTTCCAGGGATATTCGAGCTTTTATCTTGGATTTGTCGCCTTATATTTACGGAACCAGATCACGAGATGATTCTTCTAATCATTTTCACTCCCATTGACTGTCTGAATTCTATCCAAGGAGTATTCATCTTCTTCATATTCATTTGTAAGCCGAATGTGAGGAATCAGCTCGCGGCGTTGTTTAAGAAGGAAGACATCACTAAAACCTGGTACACCGTTTGAAAAGCTCTTATATACTTTTTCCTATAAATCTTACCTAAAAATGCTTATTAGATATTGACCCCCCAAGACCTTCCTAGATAATGTGTTTACTCTATACTGCTGACTAATAATAGTTATTACCTTTTTTTACTAACAGAGGGTATAAACTGCTTTCTGTTTATATGCCTATCTAGCACATCAACACCTCAAACGAATGTTTCCTTTGCATCCAGTGAACTGTGAAGTAATTATTAACTTTTAGCACTTACTGTTTTGAAGGAATAAGCAGACTCCACTTCCCTCTGAAACAACGGTCCAGCAACCTGTCAGCGCCAAACAAAACCATTACGTGGAAATCAAATGAGACTTGCGTCTAGGAACGCGGATGTACTAATGTACCTACCTTACTACCTTATTGTTCTAGTAGTTCCCTCAGACTTACAATAATTTACAAAAATTCTTTATGTGACCTGTATAAAAAAACTATGTGCACAACGCATACATCTTAAAAACGATACAAAAATAATATACACTACAGTAAAAATGATATATATCATAAACTCTCGTGAAAATGGTATTGTGAAATGTACGTTGTTCTGAAGATTTTTATTGTCTTAATTTTAATCATTCTTTTAATGTGCTGGTTAAATTTTGTTGTAAATTCCTTTAAAAATTCTAACATTTTAAATATGTATTTTATGAATATTTTGTACGAATCAATGCTGTAATTTTTTGTCTTAAGGATAATTATGTTTTAGCGATAATTGTCGTCTTGAGTATTCGGTTGACTAGCGCATATAAATAGAATTGTGTGATTCTCGTTGTTCACCAGTCCCTGTTTACTTCCGTAGTCTGTGACTAAATCAACACAAAACTCTTTTCTGTCATAAATGGCAGTGGCCAAAGAGCCATCGTCATTTGGAACATTGTACATTAACTTGCCATCACTTCTGAACCGAAACCTGTAATATCAAACGAAGATATAAAATAAAATAATAATATTCATTATTTTTTAAATACGCAATATCCCGTATAATTTAATAAACACATACTGCAAATTTTTAAATGTTGGGCCCCTGTCCAGAGAGTCTTTTGGATTGAGCTGCGTGGCTACATAATCGCTGAAGGGGAAGGCCAACGTGATGCCTCGGTAGCAAAGATTTTGAAAGGTTGGAGGATACCTCTGAATGAAATGAGGAATTATTTTATCCTGTTCCTCGGCTTTCAATGGATTATTCATGTTTCGAAATAACATGGGACGAAACAAGGGATCCTCATCTGAGAGTGGTGAACATCCTCTAAATCCCGTTTCTAACCCGAGGCTATACGATTCATCAATACCACAACATTTGGAAATGCAAGGCGTGCTTTTACTCTTACAGCTTCCTTTGCAAAATAAAACTTCGACGATACGAGGACTGAGGCTAAAAATAAAACAAAAGAACCACCAAAATGACATAGTACAAAACAAGAAACAAGTTCACAACAACAAACTGCTATAAAGAATATATCGTATTACAAATGTAATAATTAATTAGCTGCATAATGCGTCTCATGTATTTTTTCCATTTGCTTGCCAACTTCAGCTTACCCATTCACACAAAACTCGCCAGGTCGATAGAACTCGTTCTCATACTTCAAATAGCCATTCGACGATATCCCATTCTCAACCGGAAGTTCCGGATTTTGACTTGATGTTGTTAGGTTCAGTTGTTGGAAGTTGTGTATGAAGCCTTGAAGTTGCCACTTGCCAAAGCCGCATGAGACAGGCTCGGTTTCCAACCTATTTTTTTGTTTGGGTGAAAAATAAATTGGTATATGTGAAAATTTGTACTTGGAAAGGAAAAAAATGTATTGAAAAAAGTTTCCAACAACTCACGTAAATGCAGAGTCCTGTCGATTGGTCATGAAATAATCTGGCACATTCCAAATGGGCTTTACAGTAATATTCGAATTTCGAAACGCCTGTTCCCGTTGTGCGGAAAGATCCACCATGCGATTTCTGCAGTGGTACGTTTGTCCGTCGTTGACATAACTAGGAAATGTGCAACATACCGGCAACTGATGCTTTGGTTTCTTGATCATTTTCCTTGTCACGATTTTCGTTCTATTCGGATGATTTGGGAACAAACTGATTATGCTCGGCTTCCTCTTCTTAATTTTTGTCAACTTTTTCGCATTATGATTTAGTACTATATTCGCCGGCCTTGAATGGGAATTTAGTTGAAATAGTTGATAGAGCACGTGCGGCTTTTGCCTGCTTTTTGCGTAAATCTCTGCTGATGTTGTTGGGCTAGTCATTGTATCATTCTCTACTGAAGATGATCCACCGGAAGCATTTTCATCGCCGCCATTCATGCTGGTCGCTATCTCTTCTGATTCTGGCTCAATTATGTTATTCTCAAATGCTGCAGGGGAAAAAAAGAAATAAAAAAGAACCAGTTTTATTAAAACTTTCAGAAGGAAATTGAGTCATTTAGTTATAAAAAAATATTAATACTTTTATTCGCTTTTTTGTCTACATATAGTTTATACACAGTCTATACAAAAGTTATATATATCCCTGCTCTGCTTTCTTTTTTATCGTTAGTCAGGAATTAGTGTAAAAAATATATATTGAGTAAATAAATAAAAATATTGAATATAAACATAAAAAATGGTACAGTTTTGTATAGAACACCTCCTCCTCCACTACTCATTCATTCATTTGTCAGTCATTGGTCATTAATTAAGGGTATAGTAGTCGCCATTGCTATTACGAAGTAAGCTGTGAATTGAAATAGGTTTGTAGAAAATGTAATGACGCGACCGTTTTCTGAAGCGAGGTTTCTTCGTGGTGATTGTATCGTTGGACGCTTGGGTCGTATGGGTGTCGTCATTAGTTTGACTAATTTGATTGTTACTGGCACTATTACTACTCATGATTTTATTGTAAAAGCTCCTGTTTCTTGCAGAGGAGAACAAAGTGAAAACTTTCCTTTCCTGCGTTTTAATTGCAGGAGTAGCTGTAGTAGTAGTTGATGTAGAAGTAGTGGTGATGGTAGTACTAGTTGGTTTTGTATTCGCAATAATATGAGCTGTCGAGGTAGATGCAGGAGTAGTCGTGGGAGATCTAAGGATAAAAGTAGTAAGGGAAATGGGAACAATGGCTGTTGTTGTTGGTGTCGTCGAAGAGGAAATAGCAGTCATGTTTGTAGTAGTAGTTGGTGTCGTTATTGTAGGTGCTTTCGGAGTTGAAGTCAGAATTGCGGATAGGATACCGGCAAAGTTGTTTCGCGTTAGTATGGTCGGCTTTGCAGTAGTAATTTGCAGCAGAGCATTATCTACTTCACTTTGATTAGTGTATGCAGTTCTCACAAAGTCAGTACGCATTATTAATGGAATGCTAGTAGTAGTAGCACGAGTCTTCTTATTCTTCTTCCTTTTTCGTTTCTTTATCTTTTTACCTTCGTCAACTCCTCCGGAACAAAGAAATAGGACGGTCTGCTCTTCCTCGTTCGCGTAGTCTGCCAGCTCACCGTACGCCTGAGCACCATCCACACAGTAATTTTGAATTCGGTTTATTACTGGAATCTCATTCCCCTTCGAGTCTCGAAACGGATACAAAAGCCAGCCATCTTTTCTCAGTCGAAATCTGCAAAATAATGACATCAAGTGGCATATCCCACGGTTTCAATTTATGAATACACATGTACGTTGAATGACAAAGACGAGTCTCTAATTACATATTAATTATATAGCAAGTGTATTACTCACTCTAGATTTTTAAAAGGTTTCCCTGTAACCATTGTTAAGTAGTCTGCCACGCCCATGCCGAACGGAAATACAGTCGTCTTCTTCGACTTGCATTTGTTCTTGAAATTTGAAGGATATCGATGAATGTAATGAGGTGTTAGTTGAGATACTTCGTACGCGGACAGCTTGCGTGATAAGTCATGATACAGTGTTGGAGACCATTTTATTTTACTGGTGCCACTTTCCCCACTGGCTGAGGTGCTACCGCTGTCCCCACCCCCTCTTGCTATCGGCTGACAGCCCGTAGGATAATCATCACTGCCAAAGCTGTAAACTTCGTCCAGTCCGCAACATTTTTGAATACATCTATAAACGAGAACAACAAATTAATGCACATTCAACAAAACTACATTTAAAAACCATTATTGGTATATTTAGCGTCATTACGGTGTCAGAGGATCCGAACAATTTGCTTGGCAGATTTGAAGAGAGATTTTGTCTTTTCTAATGCTGAAATATATAAATATGAATTCAAAATTAATACCAGAGGGGAAAATATCATTTTAATTTTGGGTTCATAGTTTTACCCACCTGCTGATGCAGTATTCATTTATCCGATAAAATTCATTCTCAAACTTCAAATTTCCATCCGGATAAAAGTAGTGTCCATCGGTCGAGTTTTCGTTTAGTGACAAGGATGCTGAAAATATTGCAGAATGGCACGATAGGACGGATTTCTCTAATCTGCAGTTAGATAAAGCAAAAAAGCTACAATGTATTAAAATGCCCCAAATTGGTGTCCTGTGCGCTGATACATCAACTCATTTTAAACTTTACGAAACCTGATGTAACTCAATCAAAATGAATATACCTGAATATCGCAGACGATTTTGTAGACACTAGACTGGCAGGCGCTGTCCAGCTTCTCTGAATCCCGTTATTGTCATCATTTAAATTTTCCTTGCTGACACTGCTCCCTCCACACCGATAATACAGCAAGTCATCCGTATCCCTTGAACAACAAAGTGGTAGCACAGGTATGCCAAGTGACGGCAAACTGTCAGTAATCAGAGGGATATCCTCCTGATCAATTTGTCGTGCTCCCTCAAATTCTGCATCGATATCCTCACCTCCCGCAAGCATTGCCGCAGCACTTATATCTTCCTCCGCCATTCCAGCACTTTTAGCCAAATCCAAGGCTGTGTACGAGATTGTTTTACTCAAGTGAATTCCATGGCTGGAGCTAATCAGTAGATGCTGCACAACTAACGATATCGCTAAATGGCTAAAAATTACTGATGTGGTGAACTGACGAGCTCTGTTCAGTAGCCTCCTCATTTTTAAGGTTTCATAGTAATTTTAGGGAATTCCGTTTACCGGAGAGGGGGAAGCACTCTAAAAGCTACCTATTTGACGTTGTTGGTTTGAGGGGATGGAATGTAGTTCAGCATACGACATTACGCACACTCACTCACAACAGCTTCATGTATGGCTGAATGAAAGAGAACAATGACAAAGATTCGAAAATAGAAGCACTGATTCCCCCACAAAGTGAGTTTACTTGAAATGCAGCAGTAGTGATCATTTTTTATGAGAAATCGAAATATTTTACAGTGCTGCACAGATAAAGAGTTGAAAAGGGATGCTGTATAACGGTGAGTGAGTTGATACACTCTTAATGCTTCTTTAATCATGCTTTTTATGCTAAGTGTTCTTCCTATTATGTCAGGTACATATTTATAAAAGGAATGCATGTCATGAATGTATATCCAAACCAGCCCCTTTAGTCTCTGTAAATACATGACGAAGAAATGTTGATTAAAAGAAATCAAGTTCAGTGTTGTTGATGTTTCGGGTAACATAATGGTAATTTACAATTCTACGACATTACAATGCCTTTGTTTCTTTATACACTTCCCAAGTCTCGTAATTCGTAATAACACTTACGGCAAAGTTGAGCAGAGCATTTTATATAAATCTAGGCTTCATGATGATAACAATATATTGGATTTTATGATGATGTTGCACATAAATGTACTACTAGCATTGCATTGTTTACTCGTTATTATTATGCACAATGAAATTCTCATTAAGTGAACAGAAAAGTCACACTTGATAATTCCCGTGCATGGTTTGATAGATGAAGTGGCATGCACCTGTGAAAAGTGTCTCATGAAAACAAGCTCTCCTTATCGCTGAGTAACTATATGGTAGCCACAACAGTCGGTGGTGTGGTGGTGATGAATTTTTACACCTACTAGCTAAGACAATAGAAAAAATAAGGACTTAATAATAATTATTGGGCATAACGAACGAACAATCACGCTGTAGATAAGGGAGAGAAGTAATATGTAGCAATATAACGTATGTAGCTAAATCAGGAATCATGCGCTTGATGAGCAAAGGAAGTTCATAATTCTAATTCATCAGAAAACTGGTTCTCGGTTGGTGTGGTGGTCGATAACAATCATGATGGCTGCTGACGATGACAATTTTATGCTTCTTAAAGGATCTTGTGAATTACTTTGCTGAATGATGTTGTGTAGGTACCTTGAGTGGAAATTAGGTTGGCAAAGCTTAGCTCTATTTACGATAAACGAATAAAATATTATCGTTACATGATAAAATGTTTAATGAGTTATGTTGCACTACAAACATAATAAAGTTATAATAGCCGCAGTGTCAACATCGAATATGAATGCAAGATAAAAAGCACGGCTTCTATGAAAAATAATAACTTCAAAATCACCGTTTATTTAATAGCATATAAGTTTGGAACCCACTACATACATACATACTAGTAAGTACATTATGGCGAAAGTACAATTAATAGTTAATTAATAATAATAGTAACTCACAATGCAATATAAACCATTGTAGTTCATTTTACAAATAATTTAGAAACACCTCTTGCTAACTAAAGCTAACTAGCGTGACTAAGGTCAAACATTTAATTAATTATTCGACAAGACATCCTGATGACTTGAGACACAAATTCATCAGTACATGTAATTGTTTTACGGTATATATCACTACAATTCATTTTGTAAATTCTTGGCAATTAACTCTAATAGATTAAGCTAAACAATAAGGTGGCTAGCATCAAAAAGTAAATATTTTAAATAAGATTTGCAATAATCATCATATAAAACAAAATTCAATTTAGAAATATCAGACCATAAATCCGTTAGTCATTAAAAGATCCCCAGCCAGCCCCTGGCCCTGTCGCAGCACTCGAATTGTCTCCGTCCGAATTTGATGAAGGACCCTGAGCACCAGTCTCGAATTTGCTCATACCTTGCAGGGCCTTGTAGTGGTGCATCATTGATTGACAACGCCAGGTCTGAAAGTTGATGATATACTTTTCCCACAGTTCATTCTTGGGGCCATCGATGCCACAAAGAAGTCGCCCATTGAGCACCGTGTGCTGCTCTTTCATTTCGAAATAGAATTCGAGTGACGTTTGTTTGTTAACTTGATTCCATTTGCCATGTAATTGCTTCAATGCCTGAATCTCCCCTGTGGTCAGTTTGAGCTCGTTCTTGTGCCCATTGTAGAATCGGATGAACTCTGCAAAGTCCTTTTTGGTCAACTTTGCGTTCTTCCACGTGAAGAAGACTGCTCCCAGGAACATCATTTTCGCCTCTTCCAATGTTTGTGGCTCGTCATCGTCACCACCGCTGAGGGGATGAGGATCTCCTAATCCGCCGTTAGGCTCACTTTGGTGACTTCCGCTTCCATTCATTGTTACGTCAAAGTATATGTCACCTTCTCCTCTAGACAAGTTGAGACGATCTGGATACTTTGATACTGTAAGGAATAGAGTAAAAAATTAGTCTAATTAGTCATCGGTTAATTGTTGACTATGTATGCTTTGTGGTACGATAATATTAAAAGCTACCGTAAAAGCAGAAACATTGTGACCTACCGAATTTAGGCTGATCAAAGGAACTTGACCTAACGATAACTGTCAACTGTTATATTTGACTTATTTAGGAAACTGCAACGTCACAGGATTTATGGGTCTTCATTAATCAGTCTATCAACTCTTTAAATAGTCTGCCCCTACAACATCACCAAATGATTTTCAGGAATTTGTAATTTACTTTTTAACTTTGATGTTTATGTCACTTTGTAAAAAAACGTATTTAAGTTATTTGGTTAGGATAAAAAATGCTATCTAAAAGGCGGGCAGATAATAAATGCTCAACAATGAAGAAGCACCATATCCATGTATGTATGTACATGGCATCAAATGAAGAATTACGTTTATTCGTAAAATGAAGCGAACATGCTACTCGAGTAGACTGATGTGTTTTTGGTATTATTGATTATGTAAAAATGCTTCACGACCTGGCTTGGATAGACTTACCTATTTTGCATGTTTAAATAATCAAGTCGTTAATTTGCATAATCAACATAGGTAGATGTTAATCCCGGTGGCTTTTTAGAAAAATGGCTTGGGAAAAGCGTGGGTCGTTCGTACAATTTGAGATTTGAATAAAATGCAATTTACTTATTACAGACGATGTCAATGTGTATGACTCCAAATAAGGATGTGAGTTGCAAGTTGCCCGCGCAGTCCACTCCACAATAGATTGTACGCATTCAACAAAACATGATGCTTAATAACGAATAACGAAACATTATTAATGCGCTGTGTTCTTGTCTCCGGAAATTTTACATTTATAATCATAAAATAATGATGAATACGAAAAAAATCATATATTGGAGAAAAATTGCAGATATGACATTAATTTTTTATTTGCTCGAAAAATAAATATAATGTATTATAGTATCAGGTTATTCATTCATAGGTAAAGTCATATAAAAATACTTAACGTATCACGATTTGAGATCGTTGTTCGGTTATTGTAAGATAATTTTTAAAGTAATAGGTCTAGGTAATTTTACACCCTCCATCTCCATCCCATCGAATTTTGAGAGATGGTTTGCGAGCTGTCCACTCGTGTAAAGGTTGATTTTAAAGGGCTGCCTATTAGGTACATCATCAATCCATAAGGAGGGACTTTAAGGATTTCTTGATGGTTTTTATGCCGTGTTTTAGCATTTCTCCCACTTCCGAACCATTCCCCATGTATAATTGAAGGGCCACGCCAGCCAGTAAAGTGAACACAATCGTGCGGACCACTATTTTCAACATTCCTGCAGCAAAGTCGAATGCCGCCCTGATGATTGACGGTAACATGTATATGATTAGCCCCAGAAGAACGACCTGTCCAACATTCAACTTCCCGGCGACTTCCCAAACGTATTCAAGTTTGTCCATGACCAATTGCACCGACATCCTTGTATTTGCGATTCTTAAAATCAACAAAGCAACATAATATTATCATATCAATAATACAAAATTATGAGAGAACATGCTTGATGAACTATCTAGGCTTTTCAAAGTAGGGACATGGGGTTACCTAATCACTGATAACCTTCCTTCCTGCTGGTTTCAACAAAAGGTCAACAAGACCAGACTAGTTTACGTTACTAGATGCAGCTGCAAATTTACTAGGAGCGAAGTAGGATTTAAAAACCCAGTCAAAAAACAATTTTCTCACAATCTTTGGGCAATAAGTGGTGATTTGGAGTATAGTGTGATTCGTCACAAGTTGAGATTTCTCACACAAAACTGACAAGTAATGTCAATATAATGAAAATTATTATAAATTCTGGGCTGCCGACATTCACAATTTTCTGTCCAACAGGTTTCCTGCTACTGTAATCGTTTGTACATAGTGTGGAAATAGGAAGGCAAAATCCGATTTATAACCTTAGCAGCAGTGCCATGAAATGAAACGGTTGTGTTGTGGTTCCATTCCAAGTTTCCCAAGGTGAGTAATTCAGTCAATGTAAAATGCGCAAGCAAAAGATGACTAAAGCGAACATGGACATGTACATGCAAGAACGCTTACGATCAAAAGCTTGATTTGGTGACTTAATTTTAGAGTTGGGTCGTTGGGTGGTAGTGGTGATTTCAGTTGATTTTGGTTAAAGTTGTGAAGTATATTATGTACATGTTCATGTGTATTGGATCTTCATCAGATTCAGGACAAACTTTAGGTTTGATGAACTATGTGTTATATGTGTATGTTGTTTGTCTGTGTGGTCTGTGTAGGACATGTTGGATGTATTTACGTAAGCATAGTGCAAACAAACTACTGATAAATTACAACACGTAAGTTATCAGTAAGATGGGTTTCATTCCATTGCATGGGCTCGTTTGTGGATTTCATTAGTAATACTGAAAACAAAGCATTCCCTTCATTGACGTCAGTCTTAACTTGACATAGGTAATAATATTGTGTATTTTTCTACGTCATAACACAACAGTCACAAATCACACACGACATTTGATAAATATGGAACCATTTCAATATGATAAACTGCCTAAATAATTATGATTACCAACTAATGATTTCCTATGAAAATGGTGGAAACGTGCAAAAATACCCTGCATAGTGCATAAATATGTTTGTTTGGCTGCATGTCCAAGTTGCATGTGTCATAGAGTTTGATCTTATTGTCTTTCTTTCAAGAAACAGAAGAAAGTAGAGATGTAGATATAAAATGTTATATTTAGTGATGTATGCGCAAATGAAACTGGACACATGAAAAACTTTTGAAGTGATTGCTGCAAACTCACTAATGTGTTTATTGGCTACTTAACTACCATAAAAATGACAAAAATATTGGAATGCTTGTAGAGTAACTAAAAACCATGCGTCAAAATACTGCTACCCACCACAGCCATTTACCACGTAAAACTGATCTGCGTAATTACATGCGTAACAACTAGATACTGACCAAACTCTATCTTATCAAATACGTAGAATTACAATTACAGGATATAATTATGCATAAGAAGCACAAATTGATTAACATAATATAAGTACTTTTTAAATACTCTGAACCCATTAACGTACAGTCAAGTTAACACTCAAAAAAACGCCATTAAATGTTTTTATATAAATTAAAATTAACACAATAATATACACTAACAGTATTTTTACAACGTACAAAAGTCGTAACATATATTGAGCGTGTTTTGAAAACGAACTGATTGGGAAACCAGTTAAAAAATCTCCATGAACAAGGAGATTGGCATGTAACGAGTACATTTAAGAAATATACATACAAAACATATACAAACAAGATGTATTTAAAACTTCGAAAATTAGTAAATGTGTTCATTATTTGGGGGAGGATGGAGGGTTGACAGCACAAACAAATAGAATTGTTTGATCTTCTGGATTACGGTAAGGCCCAACAGGCTCTCCCCAGTGGCGAATACCGTCAACGCAGAAGTTAAATGTACTAAACGCTGACTCAATTAGCTCTCCTGACGCATCTCGGATACTTGGATGTTTATAAATTACTTTTCCATCTCGTCGTAATTTAAATCTGTATTGGAAAGAATTTCATGAAGCGCATTACATTCAAAGGAAAATTGCAAACAATTATGGTTTTCAATGAATTTGATCATCACTTACTCTAAATTGATCTGCGCCAATGGGCTCATGAGTTGCACAACGTCACTGCTGAATGGAAACACTAGCGTCACATTTTTGTAGCAATTATATTGAAATTTTGGAGGATACTTTTGAATCAAGTGTGGCGTCATGTTGTCCACTTCCTTTTTCGACAATTTTGTTCCCATATTTTTGTAAAGAGGGGGATCAAATGGCGTGTCTTCAGGCGCTAACGGAATGCAGCCGCGTTTCTTCCCTCCAACTCCCAAACTGTAGACTTCGTTAGGAGCGCAGCATTTTTGAATGCATGGCGTCTGAGGATCAGAGCAGTTTGTTTTACAAACAAGAACTTCCACTGTTTTACGGAATATTCTGTCAAAACAAAAAAGAGTTACTGTGTGGAATACCATGTTTCCTAAAATCTAATTTCGCATATTTAAAAAAAAATCTATTGAAATTTGCATACCCATTCACACAAAACTCTCCACTTCTGTAGTAATCATTTCCCATCTTTAGCATTCCATTAGGCATGAGTACGGGCTCAATTGGGGACAGCAACTTTCCCAAATCATGAACAAATTCTTTGGTCCACTTCTTGCATTTTAATGGCTTCACTTCCAACCTACAAATGAAGAGGGAATAGGTTAAAAAATGGTCGTGATTTGTCTCAATTCCTCAAAGTTACAACTTCGTGAGGAATTACAAATATATCCATATTGAAATTGCCTTAAGGGTCACATAAATGAATACCTGAATTTCGTCATCTTATGAGAATGCATAAAATTTGGTGAAGCAGACCACAAAGTTGAGCTGGAATTTGTCGACTTGCTGTCGGCTGCTTCACCAGGAGACTTTCTACAATGATGACTAATTTCATTTCCAGCTTCCTCACTAGCGTCCGGATCGATAGAACAACATACCGGAAGTACTGGAGGTGGTAATGGAGGCTGTGTGGTTGTAGCTAAAGTTGTTGCTAAAGTAGTTGCTTCCGTAGTAGTCGGAATCGTAGATATTTGAGTTGCTGCTGTTGATGGAGCTGAAGTCGTGGTTGCCTTTGTGGTTCTAATTGTAGATTTTCGTGTAGTAGAGGTCGTTTTAACGGTCGTGGTGGTAGTGACAGTTGACCTCTGGGTAGTAATTGGTTGGTTGTTCGACGGGGCTGCAACTAAATTTTCAACCTTTCGTGGATCTCTGTATGTCGCTAGCTCTGAAGAATAATTTCAAATAATCATATTTTTGCTACGCGAAACTTTTTAAGTGATTTTTTCTGAAAAATTATATTATGCAATGTTATTACCGTCAGGAGCACCGTGACATAAGAAGAGTACCGTTTGGTCCTCTATGTTCATGAAACGTTCCTCTGTCTTCCCATAATTCATTACCCCATCGATACAGTATTTTGTTGTTTTAATACTTTTTGAAATGGCAATATTTCTTTGTCCCTCATTCGGGTTCATAAGCCATCCGTCCTTTCTCATCATGAACTTCAACGGTGCGAAAGGGTATCGGAGAACGGTTGAGAGGAAGTCTGCAACTTGCTGGCCATACGGAAATACCGTTGTAGCATTTCTTGGACACATGTGGCGGAAGCTGCTAGGATTTGACTGGATGACATGAGGTCTAATTCCAGCCTTTTCTAACTGCTTAGCGGTCAATCTTTTTCGATTTTCGTCGTAGAGTGTTGGAGACCACGTGGATTCATTTCTGGAGGAATCCATTCGTAAACAGCCTCCACGTTGCCCCTTCATTCCCATACTGTATATCTCGTCATATTCACAGCACTTGTGAACGCATGGAGTATCTGGATTGTTGCAATTTATCTTGCAAATTTGTACTTCCAAAATGTCCCCAGAGTTCCTGCGCAGAAAATACTCATGTTGTGTTAACAGTATCAAAATTCAGATCCTTAAAAAGGCTTTTCATATTACCATCTGCAATTTCCCAAGCTTAAAGTAGGATGCGACGTGACCAATTTTTACTTTCATTTTATGCGAAATGTGCCAATTATTGCATTTTTTCAGAATGTATTATTTTTACTGTATTAAGGATGGATATATGAAAATGAAGTGAACCTACTCATTAATCATAATATTTTTGCGAAAAAATATCAATGAAAAATGAAAATATACAAAATATATTAGTTTTCATATGAATCAATGGAAATATTGTTGATGCTGATCAGTACCAAATCAGTAAGGAGAGAAAAATAGCCTCCCTAATTGTAAATCCTAATTATGAATATCACAAGTCATGTGCTTTAATTTGACGCATGATTCGCAGTCAATTTGAGAGAAAAGTCGTATTGAGAACGAAGAAGCTCCTGATTATTAGCTAACAGTTCTGTGTATTGTATTTATTGCTGTAATAATATGTGCAATATTTTGAAAATTAGAAAAAATTGAAGAATAGTTTCGGATAAATCATTTCCTTTTCCCTTCAGTAGCATGCAATACGATTATATGACTCGATTGACTGACGCGCATGTAACGACATATTTATAGCGTTATTTGCTTGATTAAAGCCTATTACAGCATTAAATCCTCTTCATGAGCATCCCTAGTTGGGTGAACCTGTTCTTTTCTCATCTCACGTATTTATCTGCATGGCCATCGTTAAGGAATATGATTTCTCTATGATAAAAGTGTGGTCTTCTAGTCAAAAGAAATTATTCAGTTGAAAGTAAAAGCGGACTATAATATCATAAATCATGGCTCATCTGTGCCTGATTCTAAAGTGGTTTGAATGTGAGTGAAAACAAACACTGTTGGTGGTCGTAATTTTTCCACAATGATTATGATGATTTTTACAGATACCAATATTACTATCAAATACCAATATGGCAGTTAGGTATGATTTTTTCAATATTTTAGGTCATTTTATGACTACATGATTTTATTATTAGAATTCATTTTAACACTTACCTACTTCCCCTTATGCAATACTCATCTGGTCGATAGTATTCATTTTTGTATTTGAGCATTCCATCGGTTAAAAAGTGATCGGCCGAGGCAGCGCCAGTGGATAATGGGAGTTGTCCAACAATTTTACCATCCTTGCAACTTGGTGTAACTGTTTGTAACCTTGTACGTAAAAAACAAAATTTGGCCAATTAAGTATCACATTGTCTGTAAAATATTAAAGGTGAGACATGAACATGGTGAGGATCATTGTAACTTGTGGCAGTAAATTTTACACAAGTACATACTCAACTAATTTGATAGTGCAAACAAATCAACATGGGTGATTTTTAATTTTCATGAGGACAAAATATGACTTCAACAAACGCATAAGAACACAAACGTTGATAACATCTTTGTACTTATCGTTGGTGTCACTATGAAATGGAGTGACAAACATGACAAATATATATTTGTGACAAACACTGTCTGTCTGCACGGTACATAGAATTCCCCAAGGAGGAAAAAATCCAGCATTTTTGATAATCGCATCAGGGGAAATTAGGTTAGCCCACGAATCTATGCTCTGAAATATATTCGGAGTAGACTTGCTTTTATTGAAAAATATTAACAATTTTGAAGACACAGTTCGTAGCCATATACCTGACGTACATTTTACTTTGATAATTCTCAATAACATCTGAAGCAAATATTATGTGACAATAATTTATAATGACTCAGTGGTCGTCGTCAGTTCCAACACCATGTATGAATTGCATCTGTGTTCTGTGATCCATTCACTAAAATATATGATGCCTGACATATTGCATATTATTTTAAATTGTATATATCCGGCTATGTATACATTAAATTATTATTTAACAAAGTAAAAATAATCAGTTTTTTTCTATTTGTCGCATTATCACAAGTGGTCACTCAAAACTAGTTGCTTTGAAAATCCTCTTGAAATAGTATTGTTTGCGAAATGCGACACCAGCACTACAAACAACAACAAAGCATTATTTCATTGGATTTCTGCTTTAGGGAGTGGTTGAGAAATGCAGCGCTGTGAACATTGCAACTTCTGTGCACTTCTTTCGCTGTCTACTGTCATCCTTAAGCCATATACCTGTTTGGGGATACCAATTAGACTTGCAGCATGTCAACTTGCTTGGAGGATGCATTAATGACCGCTTAATTTTTAACATTTAATAAGGAAGACGATGGTATGTAGACAAAATTATTGGTGCGATGAGGACAACTAGCTGTGTGCTAGATTACACAATGTTATATGATGAGTACTTATCCGCAAAAAGTACTCACTGTATTCATGCTATTACTATTATCATTGCGTTTACTTTTGTCGTATAAAGTACTGTGTGTAAAGAACAGATTGAAATTGATTGAAAACGATTATTTAATTTTATTAATATATTCCATAGCCGTAACCCGATTCCAATCCACAGCAGCCGTAGCAAATATTTGTACTCAAAATCGTTGTAAAGCTCCAATTCGAAAGTACGAACATTGTGCATCTGATAAAGGATTTTTGTTGCTCTCCAAAAAAAATTCTCACAAGATTAATGACGTGACACTACAGTGCTCATGTTCACTCCCAGCAATATGGATCAGTTGGCAAAATAGCATTCTCTAAGGACGGAAACTTGGGGGTTATTTTGCATAATAATATACCTACACAATGTGTTATATCATTTCGCACAACCGTATCAAAATCTGTATCAATATTGCCTGCGAATACTTTTCAGGGAACCCTCCCAAACATGCCGCAACTATTCATAATTATAAAACGATTAATCCCAAATTATTGCCATCTTATGATGCAATAAATATTCTAAGCCGTAGATTTAGTTATGTTCCGCTGCTGCCTTTCCCTTTCATGGCGAAGCTATTAAATCTTACTTGGTGGTCTTATTCTCGTTCCCTCCCATATTAATGTATTAATTTTATCTTTGCACGCATCTTGTTACGTCGAATCGAAATCAATTTATATTTGCATTGGACCATCAATGTTCATTGCTCACATAGATAAAGGTTTACATCCCATCGCTCATGATAACTTACATAAACTTCGTCGTGATATCAGTTCCCATAAGATGACTTGGAACAGCCCATACAATACGACGACTTCCATCTAATGAGCCCTTATTTGGGTTACTTCCTTCTGAACAAAAACCGACTACATGACCATCAACAACTCGTAAGCTATCACAGCAAATTGGCAGTTTGGATAGATTTATAGAAATCGGTGTTGTTGAGGTGGTCTGTTGTGTTGTCTGTTCGGTAGTCTGTTGAGTTGTTGCTTGAGTCACTGGCGTAGTCGATCTTTTTGTAGTTGATGTTGCAGTTGTAGTTTCCGTTATACTGTTGCTGATAAGGATCGGCAGGATTGTCGACGAAGTATTTTTAAAGATGCCCCCATCCAATCCAGCAATATTTACACTAGAACCGTTCACATAAATACTGATATTTTTCAGTGCAATGGAACTGGAACTCCCTGATAATGAATTATCAGAACTGACAAAGTTTTTAATGTTTTGCAGAGTTCCACCACCGGGAACCCCATGCTCCATGATATTATAAACTAGTATCACCGCGGCTGGAATCAAGCTCACAGCCAAGGCTGACGCCGTGTTCAGTGGCATTTTGACAGCTTAAAGGAACAGTTACAACAAACGTTCACTCTGGACACTGTATTTTAGACTGTAGCACTTTTCATAATTGCATTTAAGTTGGCTTAGGGTCATCGAGCCAATAAAATGAAATTTCGGATTTTTTTCCCTTCTAAAAGAAAAATAACTTCAACTCATCTTGATTGCAGTTATTGTAGTAAAATGTAGAAACGCTTATTTTTTGAAATTTTACTGACGACTGACGATTCCTGTTCTAGCAGTTTTACGTGCTTAGTTTTTAATAAATAATCTGACGTGATGTGTATAATATGCACCTATACCTAATGTACGCACTATAATATGTACAAGATGAAAAATTGAATGCGGCACTTGTTGCCTTTACACTTTCTCTAGGACCCTCGACAAGTTTGTTGTGACTTGAGTGAACCCTACCCCAAGACTACTAATGGCAAACGTCTTCACTAACTAATGTCGACAAACATACATTATATTATATGGTTTGGATCTTTTTGATTTGTACTTTTGTGAATTCAATGAAAAATGCAAAGGCCTGCAGTCAATGCCCATCATGCAAAAAGAGCTAGTGCAAGGGCTGTACTCTCTAGGCGTGCATAACACATCATGCATAAAAAAAATTTTTGATAATGCAACTTTTCAATAATGATAATGATAATAATGAATAACAAGTATCGATGACTGTTTGCAATAATTTACAAATGCAGCATGATTAAAAACTAGGAAGAGCTTTGTTTCTCTCAGTGGTCAAAGGATGCGACACAAGATTAACTGTAATTTGAAATTTAAGGGAGAATTAAGCATAATCGAATTTGCAATAAATAGTTCCATTCATCATCATTCTTCTGCTGCTAACTACAGTCTAATTATCATTTGCAAAATAATACCTAGATTCAGCTTGAGAAATGTCCAAAAGTAGTTTATTGCAATTTTGAAAATTGAGGACTTTTTTTAAATTTTAAAGAAATCAATGAAACTGATTTGTAAGAAAATTCCTGTGTAAATTCCGCAAATATCATTTCTCATGAGTTTTGTGTAGCATAAATTAATAGGAAATCGTCATTTTCCAATTATTGTCACTGTCTACGCATCTGTCCTTATTCTAAAAATTCATCCATTGAAAAATATCACTATTTTTTGTTATCATTCAACATTTTGTACAACAACTGTACTTTTGATTAACTAACAATAGGAAGTGATCTGCAAAAAAATTTGACAACTTATGACAGAACTATGACCGCGACTGATTTGTGATTACGTATTCTTAGTTTCTTAAGATTAAGACGCACAACAACTTACCGTCTTCAGTTTCAAAAAAATGTCTTAGCTCACCCCTTGGGTTGCCACATGCGTGTATATAATGCTAAATATTATGTACATATTATTGAGATCATGCGGTAGTGTCGATGACCAATAATTATGATTTAATGGCCATTGTTTCAATGGGTTATGAGGATTGCTCTCCTGTGGTTTGCTTTTTCGTCATAATATAGCCAAGATGTTATAACAGGTACCATTATATCCTACTATACACTGTATCCCATCCCACAATCCACACATTAACTCATTCTTATCGTGTCGCAGTAAAATTTCAAAAATACAACTTATCTAGAAGTTTACAAGGTGAAGATTAATAAAATACATTTCCGCCCCATAATAAACATTACAAGTATAACTTTTCGTACGCAGAATGCATTTATAATTCAGCGAATTTTAAGTTTTTCTATACCACGTGTGGTGGCCAGGTTTCTAAAAAATTGTCTTTGTCGTGTTCATTTCATCGCTCAAGATTTATTAACTGATTCTAGACAAATTAAGAAAAGACACTCGCTCGCTGAAAATATTTTTCAAAGGCACAATATAAAAAGGTACTTGCTTTACTCTGACCACTTCTATTCATTCACTAAAAATTCCATTCATCATTCAGGTAGAAACATCAAAAAGTAAGGTCGGCATTTATACAAAAACTAACACGGGATTTCTTTTATTTCTCCCCGTGCACAGTATTCAATGTCATCGTTTATAATTGTCGTATAAAGTAATCCTTTCTGAATCGAGTGGGAGTTGGAAATTAAAGGCTGCTTCTTTTTTTGCTTACTCTTCATTAGTGCATTAGATGTATAAGGTAATGTAATTTTCATGAAGTGAGAGTGAGAGTAAAATGCATAGAATCTGTAAATGTTGTTTTGCTGCTGTCACAGAGTACGAATATTACTATTACCTATCTAATTTGTGTATATGTATTTGGTAAAGCGTTAGTTTAGTTTACTAAAAAAATCCTCTAGAAATGGCAATGCACAAGTGCACAGTATGCACTTCTTAACCGGCTATTGAGGTAACAGCGGTAGGTAAAAGCCAAAGCAGTTACACGCTAGTTATAATTGAGTTGAGAAGATGAGCAATAAAGTGACTATAGATGATTTGTCTGTTGTTTGAAATACTGGTTTTTCGCTTACTTTAACTTTACTTAACGCATTTGTAGAACCGGGAGAGATGTGCATGTTAAACTGCTTTTACATATAAGATATAGAAAAGGTTCCCCATCAACATATAATCATCTTATATATTGCATGTAGTTAGTAGGTAGCCTTTTCTATGCATCGTCAAAAACATCTCCCTTTTGTTCGAGATTAAGGTAAAGTGTCAAACAAGCCAAAACAGCATACCATATACACAATATTTGCAGATAATCGCCATCCAAATGATCTTGATGATTTGTCTCCATTCAAACAGAAAGTAAAGAAGAAGAAAACTTGTAACGTATCATCATGAGTCATGAAAATGTTTATCTAATACTAAGGAATATTTGGTAAGAAATTAAAAGTCATTTAGCAAACGGCAAGGGAAAGCATCTTGCAAAAAAGTGGTTCTATGAATGCCAAGCCAATTCATATAAAATTCAAACTGCTGTGATTTTATGTCATAAAAAATCTAGCGTACAACCTCATCTATCATTTAAATAGACTTTCTTGGAGACTTTCTTGAAACAATAGGACAGGAGAAGGCGCTCTCGAGTCCTAACTAATAGCTGATTATGATTAAGTGGATAACAAACATACAGGTTTCAGCAACTATTACTTTTGTCACCTTTATACACTTTGTAAATTTGTGTATAAACAAAGGCACATGAAGATAAATTGTAAAAAAAACTGTAAAAAATTTAATAAATGTGCGTACCTTTACACCAAATCCTTATCAATCCTTCAGGAACTAAATAGGAACCTTATTGTTATCAATGATAACTTATCATCATATCGCATTATTGAAGCCATTTAGATTAGATGAATGTGAAAGCCATCTGAAAGATTGCTAGTCTTGCCATCTTGCGCATTTTCAGTTCACTCCTGAATCTCGCGCGCTTTTCAAATCTCAGATGCATTTATGCACAGTTGAGAGCAGAGCCCTTTCTCCTGTCTATCCACCAGCTATCCTATTTGGTGTGCCGCTGTTTTGCCGTATTGCTCTGTGCAAAAGTTCATTCACCGTTTTAAAAAGTGTTAAAACTTAATTGTGTGTGCAGTTAGTTTAATTATTGAGAACATCAACAATGGCAAAGTCAAATATAAAGTTTACCCCTCCCATTATTCATGACAATGAGACGGGATGGGGTCCTACAGGGATTCCGGAGCAGTTTAAGGACATGCCGTATCAACCCTTCGCCAAAAGTGACCGGCTGGGAAAGGTAAACAAGTTTTTGAAGCATTTTAAGTGTTTTCTCTTTATTTAAATGGGTTATTATCTATTATACTTAATTGGGTAGATGAATTATCAGCAAAATACGTTAACACGAGCGACGAAAGTGTGGGCAGATAGAGCTGAGGAGTGATCATATGACTTGTCGAGTAAATGTCAAACTTCCGGTTACTTAATTTTTTTTTGTTATTAATTCAATAGATTGCTGATTGGACCGGCGCTACTTATCCGGACCGACGATTTCAAAGTGAGTAACGAAACAAATTTAATTAAGTTTATGGCAATGTGTGAAAAATTCTAGTTCAATGAACAAATTTGATTAAAAATGTTGTTCATGTTTCCTTCTAGACAAGTACATTTCTCAATTTGGTGTGGGCGCTGGGAATCAATTTGCTTATTTCCACGATGAGGATGAAAGTTCCTTCCAATTGGTGGACACCACCAAAATTCAGAGACCCATGTACCAGAGGTCCAGGTTCCGGCCTAACCAGAAGAACCCAAGGATGAAGCAACAGAATCGTAACCAGGCGCAAGGCATGCAGCAGCTAAAATCTAATAAGATGAAGGACAGGAAGATGCAGAATCAACGAGGTCGCGGACGTTACGATCAGGGTAAAGGACCAATGAAGAATAGGGAGGCTTCTGTCACGGTTAAAGCTGACTGGAAGAGCATTGAAGAAATGGACTTCCCCCGGTTGAGTAAATTATATCTGCCTAATGTCAAGGAGCCAGAAGATCTGTAAGTAGCAAGTGACATAATTTCTGATTTGTGCTACGTTTGTAGTTAACTTATTAAACTGTGACTAATGAATGACTTTAAATTTGCAGGGTTAAATGTGGGTCAGTGGAATACTACGACAAGTCGTACGACAGAGTCAACGTCAAAAATGAGAGACCGCTTGTTCCAATTGATCGTATTCACCACACCGTCACCACTTCTGATGACCCTATTATTCGTAAGGTAAGTCAATTCGAAATTATGACTTACAATAAATAAATGTGTTGTGCATGCGTGAAGTATTTAAGCTGTTATCCCGTTGCATGGAATTTGATCATCCAAACTTTGACACCATCATATGGTATAAATTTTGGACATGAAGTCCATGCTAAAATATTTAGCTGATTCTGTAATATGTGTCTACATTTAATTATTATTGTGGCACATGAGATGAAGCTGACAGATTTATAATCCCCTTCAACTACGCTGATTTTATGAAACGTTATGTGCTAAATATGAAATGTTCTTTAATGCAGCTTACCAAAACCACCGGTACGGTGTACGCAACGGATTCCATCTTGGCTACGTTGATGTGTGCGACTCGATCAAATTACTCATGGGACATTGTTGTCCAGAAGATTGGAGGAAAGTTGTTTTTTGACAAGCGAGATAACACTTTTGGTAAGAAATTTTTACCGTACTATTTATTACGTAGCTGAAACGAAGTTGAAGCGTAGTTATAATTTTAGTTTGTTTGTCCGTCTGTCCGTCTGTCCGTCCGTCCGTCCGTCCGTCCGTTCGCGCTATAACTCTGATACGGCTTGACGGATTTTGTCGAAACTTGGCACACAGGTTCCTTAGGTGACAAGGAAGACATGGACAGAGTTTCAGGTCAATCGGTCAACAGGGGTCGGAGTAGGGGTCAGAGAGAGGTCACGTGCTTTTTAAATGGCAAATTTTTTTCTTCGTGTATTCTGATAGAGAATTGGACGGTGATCATTTTCTCTTCAGGAACTATGGGTCAAATCGGGTTACTTTGACCTACAGGGGTCAAAAAGAGGTCACATGAATTGAAAGCGCCATTCATAACCGCCATTCATGAACGCCATTCATGAACGCCATTCATGAACGCCATTTATGAACGCCATTTATGAACGCCATTTATGAACGCCATTCATGAACGCCATTTATGAACGCCATTTATGAACACCATTCATGAACACCATTCATGAACGCCATTTATGAACGCCATTTATGAACGCCATTTATGAACGCCATTTATGAACGCCATTCATGAACACCATTCATGAACGCCATTCATGAACACCATTCATGAACGCCATTCATGAACGCCATTCATGAACGCCATTCATGAACGCCATTCATGAACGCCATTCATAACCGCCATTCATGAACGCCATTCATGAACGCCATTCATGAACGCCATTCATGAACGCCATTCATGAACGCCATTTATGAACGCCATTTATGAACGCCATTTATGAACGCCATTCATGAACACCATTCATGAACGCCATTTATGAACGCCATTTATGAACGCCATTTATGAACGCCATTCATGAACGCCATTCATGAACGCCATTTGAAAGCGCCATTCATGAACGCCATTTGAAAGCGCCATTTATGAACGCAATTTGAAAGTGTCGTTTTAGAGCGCCATTTGAAGGCGTCACTTCAAAACGAATTGTTTCAGCTACGTATTCTCCATCGCGGTTTAACGCGACTAGTTACTATATATTCAGACATTACGATGATTAAAACACAAAGCTAAATACTAAGAAAATTCAATTAAATTGTTTGCAGACTTGTTGACTGTTAACGAAACGTCTAATGAGCCCCCACTTGACGATCCAGAGATGCTAAACAATTTGGCTCTTGAGGCTACGTTCGTTTGCAATAATTTCTCTCAGCAAGTGCTGAAGATGGTAATAAGAATATTATGAATTAGAATTAAAGGTCGGAGTTAATGATACCGTTAATGTGCGCATTATGTAGTAATGCAATGTAAAATTGTAACGTGTTCGATATCACAGGGAGAAGACCGGTTTAAATTTGATGAACCGAATCCGTTCATTGGTGAAGAGGAAGTGGAGAAAATGGCTTCTGTTGGATATCGCTACAGGAAGTGGGATCTTGACAATGGCATTATTTTGGTCGCACGTTGTCAACATGATGCTGTTATGCATGGCACTGCTGGTGAAGTACAGTTTATTAATGTGAAAGCTCTGAATGAGTGGGATCCGAGGGTAAAATCAACTTTCAAAGTTATAAAAACTCTAAAAACTAATAACACTTAATATCATTTTTTACAACAATGTATATCCTTTCTAAATCACTAACATGCTATTTTTCTGTTGACAGTATTCTGGAGGCATTGATTGGCGTCAAAAGCTTGACATGCAGCGAGGTGCTGTTCTTGCCAATGAACTGCGAAACAATGCGTGCAAGTTAGCTAAATGGACTGTGCAGTCTCTCCTTGCGGGATCTGCTCAAATGAAATTCGGGTAAGAACATTGAGGTTTCCTGATTGTGAATGTTGTTCCAAATACTTATACGAATTGGTACTAGTAAAGTATGTATATATATATAATTATCAGATACGTTTCACGAGTTACTGCGCGTGACGATTCTAACCATGTCATTCTGGGAACTCAACAATTCAAGCCAACTGAATTTGCAACTCAAATCAGCTTGAATATGGACAATGCTTGGGGAATATTACGTTGCGTAATTGACCTCTGTATGAAACAGGAGGATGGAAAATATTTGATTCTCCGTGATCCTAACAAGGTACGCCCATAGTTGAATTATTTCATGCTGCTTGTTAAGTTTCTGAAAGAAAGATAAAAAAAGTTCACTAACTACTCTTGGTTTAATGTTTTTAACAGCAACTTATCCATCTCTTTTCCATTCCGGATGATGCATTTGAATCTGAAGACGGTGACTCTTCTGACGAAGAAGTTAATAAAGGTTAGCTTGCATGATTTTGCATGAAGAATGCCTTTTTCCTTTTATACTTTTGTTTCTAAACGTAATATAAAAAATATCCTCACAACAAGTCTTTTATCTATTATCTTACCATCTCTTTTCTTATTTCATTTTCCTTTTTGCATGTAGACGAAGAAAACTAAATATTTCGCCGCGTTTTTTGGTAGAACATATTGTTTGCTTCATATTTTTTTGCAAAGGATAATAATATAATGAATGTATTTAAATGAAATGATCAATATGCTTTTTTGTAATCTGAAAATAAAGTTTAAAAACTGTATTATATAAATCTGTATTTATCATTCTATCTGCTTTCCTTCTTTATTAAATACATTGTATTATAATATATTGTACCTATACATTTAAGTAAAGTTAAAAATTGAAATAAAAAATTTGTAAAATGCCAAAACCTTGTGACCAGTTATTTCTTTCACTAAATAAAAGGTGTTACAAAGAGGAAAAGTCAATTTGATAAACATTGTCCATAATTTCCTTCCTTTGAGCATAAAATTCTTTCTTACAAAACGAAGCCAGTAATGGAATACATTCAATTTCAACTGTTTCAATAACCTTTGTAGACTTTGTCCTTGATCTGTTGTTTTTCACGAAGATCATATCAGCATCAGTGTCAACTAAAAGGGAAAAACATGTTTGTAAATTAGTACATAATTACATATATACATTCTCTTGAGAAAATAACATTTCAGACAAGACAACTATTAATTTAGTGAAATCTTACAACAAAACAGGAAGAAGCACGTTTTATGCTGCGATTGTATTCTGAACGGCTGTGGAAATTTACCACCTCCGCTTCGTCGTTGTTCATGTGTCACTTTGTAAACTGCCCAAATGTACACCCGAGCCGTTGGAAGTAGATTCATGGCTTCTTCATATTTAACGGAGTACTCCCAGTCTTCATAGTTCCCCTTCTCATTGTACACTTCGAAACCAAGCCTAGTCAGATATGAGGATAGAAAGCAGAAAAAATCACGCTTATTGCGTTTGGGGTAACAGGAGAAAAATATTTTACAACCAAATCTCAGACAAAAAATGTTATTTTTTCTTACACGTTAGGATTCAATTTCTGCCAATTGGAGAAATCTCCCCAGTACTCCCAAACTTTTTTGGGATCGGCATCCTCCACTACGAACTCTACCACCTCAGTATATCGCTTTGTTTTCAGAAAAATCCAGTAGAATAAGCACACGCCTATCGATGTAAATAATATCTTTTTACTCCCTGGGCGAAGTCGAACTGTCATTGTTGATGCTTCACAAATTCTCAAATTATAGGGGACTTAAAAATTATAAAAAACTTAATGAGGAATCAATTATTCAGCGTTAGTATCAATTACTGGAATACTAATGATAATATGTCATTGTATAAAAAGGGTCGCACCAAAATGCAGACCATGAAAGCGGTAGGTAGGGATGAAACTAGTACGTACAAAACAAACCAACAAGTTGATATAATTCATATCAATTCATGTAATCATTTAAAGTAGGTATATACGTACATGTTGTAAGCTTCCCAGAGACCTTTTTAAATTCAGGAATCAATATACGTGACGCAGGACAAGGACTACTCTACCACTTTGTAAAACAATACGTCACAGAATAATGTAAAGATTTCATTATAAGTTTCATGACAGTTTAATGTTGAACAGTGTGCGCATGTATGTACTCAACACTTCATCCTCCATCATCCTAATCCTCTTCTCTTCGGAAGTGACTACTACACACTCTGGTACTTTTCTGGATATATTATTTTCGTCTGGAACCTTATAAAATTTATGCTCTTTATGCATCTTCGCATTCATGTGAAATCATGCAATGTTTTAATGGTAATACTACCGACAAACAGCACAAGGGAAAGAAACGGATATCTATACTGAATATCAGAATCCTCGTTTCCTGTCTTACACAATATCCTGGCCCTGGCTCATCCCAAGTATGCGAGGCTGCGACCAAATATCATCTTTTGGTAGATTAAATGGTAGTGAACCGGACAATTTATGCATGTAATATGTGTGCCTAGCTAAATCCATATAAAAATGTTGAACTGAATTTAAATCAGTTAAAAATGTTGCCAGTTTTGTGCAAAAGCAAATACAAGAGTGAACAGAAGTTGACGGGTATTTTAACGATCGTTTCTTGCGATTTTATTTTCCACGCTTTATTTTGTCACCATAAGTTGTACTATAAAATTAATTCTACAGACTACAAAGAATCATGAACACCCACAATTAATATATTTTTGTTTGGCCAGAATACATTCCGTTAAACATCAGACCATTCTACTGTTGTACAACATTATTTACATTACCACCAAAATAATCGGTAAAAAGGGCTAGATACTAGAATCATTAACCACGTGCGTTAACGCAATTGCATATAAACCTTGTTTGTATGAAGCTAATAAAACAGATCGAGATAATGTAGATACGTAACAACATATTCATTTACATAAAACTAAAGATCATAAAATTACACCTTCACTTACTGTGCGTATTTAAAAATGGATTATAAATTCTAAGACAAAATACCTGCAACATGAAATAAAAAAATCTATCATACTGCAACACTAATACACAAATCAGATTATACGGTTCATGTAATAAAAATCACAATGTTTCATTTTTTTATCCGTATTACTACCTAAAAAAGGAATAAACATCAGGTCCTCACACAAATTAGCCAACTACAAACACAACATGCCTTTATACGAATTCGAAATTAATCGCTAGCTTTTACTTTTTATTTAAGATTCAAATACTAAATTACATAATATTCGGTAAATTCTCATAAAAATTGAATCATCTAAGTCAAATCTAAATTGGTAAGATGTGGTAGTGATATGAGATCGATATCTGGTGGCAAGAACTTTTCCACATCTTCAACCCCACCAGTGAATGAGAGCTCTGATGATGTCATGGGCGGAGGAGGAGGGATCTTTTTCCTCGTTCCAACATCCTCCTTGAAAATGTACATTCCGAACGGAAGATCAAGTAAATGCGAGAAAAAAGGAGTGTCGACCTGAAAGGCAAAAGTTAAATAAATTGGATTACATACCGAATCAATGATTTGGGTTATCTGTGAACGCGTTTAAAATACCTGAATAATTGACGATGAATTTCCTAAGCGCTCTATTTCTTCCTCCCGAATGGGGATGAAGTGGTCCCTTGCGATCCGTGACAACTTGTCGGCCATCTCAGATATTTCGCCACAAGCCTATTATATGAAGGACAGAGAATTCATTATTTCATTTTGTTCAGAACACAGACCGCTACCCGCAAAATCTGCTCTGACTTTCTGTCCGATCTGGTGAAAGACTGGAAACGACCAATTTTAAAACATCAATTAGTATTTTACTTCCAACTCACTACGATTCTGACTCCATTTTACTGACTACAGTTTAGGCTAAAGCCTCTCCAATTAATAACATCAATTTAGGCTAAGCCTCTCCAATTAATTACTTCAAGTTAGGCTAAAGCCTCTCCAATTATCACTTCAAGTTAGGCTAAGCCTCTCAAGTTAGGCTAAATCCTCTTCAATAATTACATCAAGTTAGGCTAAGCCTCTTCAGTTAGGCCAAATCCTCTCCAATAATTACATCAAGTTAGGCTAAGCCTCTTCAGTTAGGCCAAATCCTCTCCAATAATCACTTCAAGTTAGGCTAAGCCTCTCCAGTTAGGCTAAATCCTCTTCAATAATTAGTACAGTTTTTGGCTAAGCCACTCCGATGACCTCACAGGTCGATTACCACTCGTCGTTAAATGGCTTAACAGCCAACGACAAACAACTTCAAGGTCGATTAAAATGCTTTTACTTTAATTCAGTGATGCTCTTATCTTTTAAAATAAAGACTCCCACTCCAACTTCGGATAAAGATTAAAATCAAGGGAATTTACTCCTCCTTTTATTAAAATGATTAATTAAAATAATCAACTTCATTAAAATTATAATAATTTTTCTCCACGACAAATTGTCTGCTACTACTCTGCTGCTCGCTCTCTGCACGACTAACTTCTCTCTCCTCTCTTCTTCTCTCAACAACCAACTTCGTTGCATTCCCGAAACCCAACTGCGCAGCTTTTCTCACCAGACAAACTGGCGTGCTCTCCGCCTTTATGTATACTTTCAATGACTCATAAAAATACATATATAAAATTATCTTAGTCGCTACAATTTACAACACATTTATCAACCGTTTACAATAGACGTGGAGTAAATTATGCAAAAAGTACATAGAAAACGTACCTGACTAATTCCTCGAGATTTGATTTGATCCTTAACGAATTGCCAAATGCTCCTACTTCTTGATTGATTTGCAATGTTGGGTTCAGTTGCTTCTGAGCTGTCCATTGACACATCGCTTTCCAAACAGGCACTCTGCGGAGTTCTTGGTAATTCAGTCGTACAATTCTGATAAGTTCTCCCGCTAAGATTCCGTTCCTCACACGTCACTTGTAACGTGTCAACAGAGGAAGCGTTTGCAGAGGAAATCACCGACGGATGAAGAAACGTCCTAGTGTAATTAGCCGTTTTAAATATTTCCCCATCATTCGCGTCCTCTGTGGTTGTTTCCAGCAACATGGGAGTGACAACTGATGATGACCCCGTGGGAGAATCTCTTTGTTCCTTATTAACCGGTACAGAATGAATCCCTTCTCTTCCTTGCGACTCCCGCCCCTGTAGTACTTTCTTCCTTCCAGAATCCGCAAAAAGCTGAGCTAAACCTGAGTCGTTGTTGCCAAATGGAGTTGGCGATATTCTACTTAGACTAGTATGTTCTAATACGCCATCTCCCAAATCCATGAAAAGTTCCCCTTTGCATAGACTCTCCTCTGGAATGCTTAGATTGGATGCGCCAACAGAATGCGAAGAAGTCTCAGGGATGGGTGGCGGAAATGGAGATCGAGAGTGGAGGAGCATGGGGTCCACCGGTGAGTTGCATCCGGCAGATGGGCTACTTGCTCCATGTTTGCCAATCAAACCGTTTTCCACAAAGATGTTATTATCTGGCGAACCGGGAGAGTGGCACCGTGACGGTGGACTGCTTGGTATAGAGTACGAAGACGGAACTTGGACCACATTTGACGAAGAGGAAATGCAACGCCTAAATAAACCGCTGTGCCCGTCGTCCGCTGTCGGCACTAGTGACACGTTCAGTCCCGCGTCATCATCAATGGACGCCACGCAAGCACTATGATTACCGTTTCCGGTTACATTTTGCTGTTCACTATTCTTATTGATAGCTGCTGTTGAGAAAAGTGTATTTCTTCCCGAAGATTCCTGAGAAAGTTTTGAGGCCAACGTGAATGGGACATGCGCATTTCCCGACACACTCTCAAAATTGCCTGGTTTAAAATTGTCTCCAAAACAATGACCACCACCACCACCACCGTTACCATTTACATGAGAAGCCACTACCGTTGTTTCCGCTGGACATTGGTTAGTAAACGTAATGGATGGTGCGGTGACTTGTATTGATCCCGTGTGAGAAAAAGAGGATGAAATTGAAGGGGAAAGTGTAACCGGGTCCTTAACATTTGTATTTGTACTAAGCTTTTGATGCAAAGTTTGGAGTATTCCTGTACTTTCCTTTTGGAGGTGGTGTGATGGAAATTCCTCAAAATGAGAGCTTAACTTTTCCTTACTCACGAAAACTTGGACACAAGTTTCACATTTAAATGCTGCATCTTCCTTACGTGCAACTTTCTTTTTCTTTTTAAGTTTGGAGTTGGGACTAGGAGCTCTGGAACTCGCCGCGGACAGTGTTGCAGTCACCAATGGAGAATGTGGCTGACTAACTGGTCTGGAGATTCTTCCAAGCCTTGTCGTGGTTTCTTTCAAAAGATATGACAATTCCCCATCCTCCTCATCATCTTTATCCTTGTCCACCGCTGCCTTTCTCTTTTTTGCTTTCTTTTTAACCTTTCGTTTCTGAGTTGTACTATTTCTTTGTTTGGCTTTGAGTTGATGATGTGGTGGTGGTGGTTGAGATGACCTAATTAGGGTGCCATCATTACTAACTACACTAGGTATTGCAGTTATTCCGGGTAGAAACAATCCACTTGTGGGAATATTGGAAGACTGTGAAATTGGAGGTTGTATTAAAGCAACTCCGTTAGTGACCACAAAGGGCAATGCCGGTATGTTAAGGCCGCCTCCGTTAATGTATGATGGGAGTGACTGGAGCGTCACTCCGTTGCCAATGCTCGTTACATTTTGTGGAGGAGTTGTCGTTGTGGGAGGCGGTGGTAGTTTAGGAGCAAGCGCTGGTAATATCTTTACAGGACCTGGCTTGTGTGTCCCATTTGCAGTCTTTGGCTTTGGTTCAGGTGGAGGTGACACCGTTTGGATCTCTTCTACTGACTCCTCCTCCTCATCCTCCTCCTCGCATTTTCCCTGAGTTTCGGCATTTTGTCTGTCCTTCTCAGCCTCGGCTTCAGCCCGCTTTTGATTCTTTTGATCGACATAGGCTTCCAGCCGCTGTTGAAGTTTTCGAGGATCAATGACATAAATCTTAACTGGCCTGACGGGTGGCTTGGCGGCTCCATTTCGAGCTTTGCCCAAGGTAGCCGATTGTTGTCTGTGTTGCTGAGACTGATGAGAAGCTGCCAAGCTCCTTTCGCTTGCTATCATTTGCAATGAGAAATAACTCGCTTAGCATTCGTTAAAATGGTCCAATATAAATAAAATTATTCTTCCTTCAGAACTTTCAGTTAACGTGCACATTTGTTGAAAATGCTCTCAAATTTGCTTTCCCAGCCTGCAGAATGATTATGGTTCTATGTAACTGTTACCGGATCTTGGAAGCCTGTAACGAAAATGATTTTCATATTTATGTACATATTATTTAATTTTAGTGGAACTTGTCGAAAATTTAAAGTCACATTATTTCAAAACGGAATGAGTGTGTGTAAGTTCTTACATTTTTTATAGAGAAAACATATCATAAAGTTGACTTTATCCCACGTTCCTTCGTTTTGATTAGGTTTTTAGACCTGTTGATTAGAGTCACAGGTACTCTATTGACTCAATACAGCCCTTTTCCTTGTGTTAACCTGTGTAACCGGTAACATTATAATTAAACTGTGCTCTATAGACATTTCTTACATGCGCATTCGTGTTTTGATCTATCAATATATACATATGTCACCAAACACGTATATGTACTATGTGTTCGACTCTTTACATTACTAATTTGTAAATACAATATAAAGTTTATATTATCGTGGTACCTTTTATTTTGCAACGCTCTGTGTTATATTCAGGTCATTCCGGTATTGCATAAAGTATGACGGGATGAATGATATAAATATAGATAGTTGTCACTCACTTTTTAGGGCACATTTATATGAAATGTACTAAAAATCGAAATGTCATGATATCGCAGTGATCAGTGCTGACAAAAATCTGTAATAAAACGTTTGATGAGAAACGAAATGATCTAACACTCTGAATAGATTAACTTGCGCTTAATCTAGTGTAATAGCAAAAGATTTGTTGATTGATTTTGTTGATGACACAATAATAGCGGAATATTCCGACCAAACGGAGAATATCCGGATATTTTTATGTTCTCGTGTGCTTTCCGGAGAATTGAAATAGTTTACCTATATAAATATAAAGAAAAGGCACATATATTATATGCGACTTATGTAAAAACCCATAACAAAAAAACAAACTTGTCCAAAGCTTTATAGAGTACATACATACATCCATACATATACATAAACTGCATTTTACTATATTATATACCTAGAACATATTATATGGCATGGCTATCACTTTTATTGCATATTGGTCTCCTTCTCTGTCCGGCTTTATGCTGAAAGGAAATCTTGTAGCCAAAGCAAAAGCAAAGCTATATAGACCTCATTCTTGCGCACATAAGTTTATATATCTCCATTTTACAACATGTTTCCCATATATAACTTTTTTTTGTTTAAAACCCCTTTTATAACATAAAAAGCGACCTTATAAAAAACAACCATGATGCTCGCTATTCTCTATACAAGAATAATAATATGATGTAAAGATTACAGATGCATGGCATTGTAAAAGGAATGAATGACCTGTTTCATCGGTTTACTTACAGTCAATTCCAATAACATCCAGAAAATCTTTAGCATTATCACTTTGCCCCAAGCTAATATTTTTTCATTTTGCTTGCCTTGCAATTTATTGGGACATGACTTATGGCTTAGAATCTTTAGATATGCTATTATTATGCAACGAAAAATCAAATTAATTGTTAATTCGACCATTTTTTAAACGTTCTTCTTATTGAAAAGCTTGTAATATACCAAGACAGTTTCCCTTATTTTCGTCATCCATGAACTTATTAAGACTCGACTTTTCTTCACCCTCTCTTTCCTGCCATAATAGCGTTCCGTCTTTCCTATCGGCATTTTTAAACGGCAGAACAGGCTTACCGCTGCGACTAACGTCAATGGTTCAGATGAATGGCATGTTTTAAACACATTTCCAAAAGATGAGCTTCTACACTACTTGTATTTATGTGCCCGTAACAAAATAATATGAAGTGTGAAATGTAAAGGGTTTTTATAATATTTTGTCTTATAGTTAGCGTATATCCACCCATCCTACTAATCCCACATACTACTGCATTTTTAGTGATAAAGGCTGCAGCTTTTTGCTATATGGACACGTTGACATTTCTCGCTGGCTATTAGGATTCCTCAACTCAACTGTGTGTAAAGTTTTTCTCTTTGCTGCTGGTTTTACATGTGTTTTTGACGAGTTTTTCTCTCTGCTGGAGTGGTAATTTGTTAGTGTACGGCCATATTTTAATTACAGCAATTAAACCGATTTTTAGCAGTGTTTTTTTCGGCAAGATGGAAATACTGTTTAGATTGCCGTTTGCAATACTAGCTGCTCCACATTTGAAGATACGCAAACCGTCATGGCTTGTTCAGCCGTCGGCTATGGTTGTGTTCGCGTTGGCACTGTTTTCCTATTTTTTGATTACCGCAGGTAACTTAATTGTTGGCAAAATTAATGGCTAATATGTGACGAATTGGATTATGACGTGTTATGAGCTGGAATGTTAATTTTTAACAAACTATCTTTCTATTTGTAGGAATTATTTACGACGTGATTGTGGAGCCCCCAGGAGTTGGTAGTACTGTGGACGATCGCGGTGTTTCCAGACCTGTAAGTTTGGTTTAATTAATTGTAATTTGTTGGGAATAAATAGAATGCCGGATTCGTTAGTGAAAGTAGAAAGTTTAACCCGGGTGGTTTTCGTGTGTATTCCAGGTTGCATTCATGCCGTACAGAGTTAATGGACAATATATTCTTGAAGGCTTGGCGTCCTCCTTTATGTTCACCGTGGGTGGTTTGGGATTTATCATTTTGTACAGGACCCATGGACAATCGCAGTCTGGCTACAAGAGTCACAGCAGCTTAGGATACTATTTGATGACATCGGTTGGATTCATTTGTGTTCTAGTCGCCGTTCTCACTACCTACATCTTTATGAGAATAAAATTACCGTGAGTGGATTCCTAATTAATCATTAATATTAAGTGATCTTTGAAGTTCGTAACCTTAAACTTGAACATGGTTTCTAAATTAAAATGATTTTTGTATTATTTCAGGGGCTACTATCTTCATCCGTAAAGTTTCCATTAAGAAGGCGTCAAGGCAAGTGAACCAGTCCTGCTGTGACACCACCTTAGCGTAACTGTGCTTTTTTGAAGACTCTTTTACCTACAAGTCTTATTGTTATGTTTACTTGAATTTACTAAGATATTTATTTATAAATTTATATTCACTTTCAATAGTTATTAAACTATGATTAACATTAAAAACGTGAGAAATGGACTACTGAATTTCTTATTAAATGCATTAATAAACTTCATTGTACTGTAAAAGTTACTTTTTCTGAACTACAGACAACCACTCTTCAGATAAAACGGTTATTTATCCCACCAAACGGCAATCTATGCATGATTATATATTTTGGTTGGAGGAAGATTTCATTTTCAGATTTGTGCTGGAAAATATGATTGCTCTGGAGGAAGAAATCTTTATCCCTCCCACATAACCGTAATGTTGAATATCTCATTTCATTCCCTATGCAAGTACTTTTAAAAATTCAATAATAACACAACTGTGACCCAGCAAATAAAATTGACAGCAATTTCTTTTTAATATTTATTTTTCAGTAATACATATTTAAGTACATTTATTTTATTTACAATATAAGACGAAATATAAAAACAAGCTACTTATGAACTTATATAACTAACACGCGACAAAATATAGGAATTGTAGCGTAATAACTCATCCCATCTTTTTATATTAAAATCAACTCATGTATACTGTCCATGTATAAATTCTTCAAAACAAATTATTTATTGTAAATGTATAAAGTTAAAGAAACCAATAAGTCATACTGACTCAGAGGGGAATCTTACCTAAAAATAATGAACTTGTTGAATTAAATAGTTGCACTTAATAAAAAAAATCCTTAAAAATCAAAAAGATGGATTAAAAAGATCAAAAAGATAAAATCTCTAAACAAATGTGTCTCCATCGTCGTCCTGCGTGGAATACATAAAAATTAGCCAAGAGAAGGGAATTAAGAGAACAAAGTCTACCCCTGTAACAATTAGTAGAGCTGTAATCGCATCATTGATTTCTAACTCGTTTGTAACGATGCATAAGAACGCACCGCCAACAGCAAACATTATAACGATATGTCCAATGACCCAAACCCGGGAAACTGATCTTCCATCCTGTGGAACATAAAATATGATTCATTACATTTCCATACATTGGAGCTTGGAACGATGCGTCATTATTTGCGCTATAATCTTTTGGAAATGCGCGTACCTTCACTAAAGCCAACAATAACCACATGGAAAGAAAAAATTGCAGTATCCCTCCAACAAAGCCTGTGGCACTGCAAGACGTAAGGATCCGATAAATCACTTCCAGGTCATACAAGCCCGTGGTTCCTCCAAAGAAAGTGTTCACTTGTGACAAGAGCGTGGTAGCTGTTTGTAAGGTGGGATTTCTCCAGTCTTGAATGGCCTTGTGAAGTACCCATCCGCACGTTCCCATAACCGAAGCTGCTAGAAACTGTTAAAAATTCAAAGCTCATTATCATTATGCTATTTTCCAGACTCAGTTTTTCATGAAATGTTTAATTTTTGTTTTAAAAAAAATTTCATAAAAACTCTGAAACTCACAACGGCCAACAAAGCTACAAGTCGAGCCTTGCAAATCATTCCTCCGCAACATGCACCTGATTCATCCGACATTCTTCGTTGTGGCCTTGGATGAGGTGGATGGTGGTTATTGGGATGCTGCCATTGCACGGGGGTGGCAGGTCGGGACTTTTTCAAAGTACCTTCTTCCATTTTTAAAATTTCAGAACACTTTCACTTTTTTTGTCAAGTAATTCACTCTCTTTTCCAATTTTTTAACTACACAAAACAATTAAAATAATATATATTATTATTTCTGTATTTATATAATTTTTTAGATAATTTATTATGATTTTGATCCTAATAAACTATTTAAGAATGATTGGGATTCGTTGTTTAAAAATATATTGTCCAGTAGGTATTGATTTGGAAATGCCTGCTGCTGCATATCAGTCCATAATCACTGAACGCTTTGTTTTGTGCTCTTACAACCTATTCTTATAACTCAATTTGGCTTACAAATTTTTTGAGGTGGTACAAGTATGAGTCATCATGATCCATCGCACAATATTTAACTCGCCTGTATACTGCATACGACGTCCTCCTGTAGTGCGTTAGATGTGCAAGTATTTCACAATCATGACTACTACTTGTTGCCGAGCTGAACCTCCTTTCATATTAGTCATTTACTTTAACCATAAACCTAACATTGCATTGTGTTCCTGCGAGAAGATATTATATGGCGTAGGTAATTATGACTTATAATATGCTTTAAAACTGTCGTTTAATGCTACCGTCACAGTTTTCGTTTGCCTGCAGAAGACGCATGATGTGATATGCGAATGGGATATCTTAAACTTATACTTTCTCATATCGTAGACAAACATTAAGTTAGTTGGGGTATATACTTAGGTAGATATACGCGCATGCCACCTGCAAAACATAACCTTCAAACCTAAAATCACTCCGAACTTCATCATCCTAATGGCATCCTCTAAAGGATCATTCAAAAAGATTCCCAATCTTGTTATTTCAAAGAGTAAAAATATTAGTAAGCATCTCAAGAAGGACCAAAAAGGCTATGACAAGAGATCTTCATAAAACCGTCATGTCATAGTCATAATACATAATTGCCAACGCGCAGGCATGAAGAGAGGTAGAAGTTACACATTAAAATGTCTTATGCGTTCTATGTGCGGGCAAAATATAATAATATATTTGGAGAAAAATATTTACATAGGCATATAATATTTATATTATTATATAAAGAAAATATCACTTTATGTGAATATAACACTTTGGCCTTAATGTCAACGTCTCCACTCCCAAATCTCTTATACAACATGTTGACGGTTTGTGAAAAATAGTATACTATACGACATGACAGTAAAAATAATCTATAGATATAAATACATAATGTGTAATGTAAAATTGTCACTATAAAGTTATTAGAGGATAATGACCATTTAAATGGTACATGGCTAAATGTATCATAAAAGTACCATGTATTTACACTGTACATAGCGCTTATGCATTTTTATTGCGCAATTCCATCGGTACATATCGATTTATCAATAATTTCTAATTGTCCAGCATTCAAACTTTCAAACTGGGGTGCAATAAACTTTCCATTTCATGTGTATATGATAAATTGACATAACCAATACAATGCCGGTAGAGCTTAATAGGTAGCTTATGCTGTCGTTGTTGCAAGCCAAATACAATGTGGGAATTTTTGTTAACGGTTAGCTAGCAGTAACTGCATAATAGAAGAATAGTTCAAAATGTACTGAAATAGCATTTTCATCTTCCATTTCCTGTGAAAAATATGCTTGTCATCAACAGGGAGCTGACTTTGAAGAATGTTTAGAAACGGATATTCAACATGCATACATTACTTTCAATATTATCTAAAGATAATAATGAGATTATTCTTTAATGATCATCATCACACCTATTATCCGAGCGCATTGTACCGAACTGGAAAGGAAGCTACTCATTATGCCTTTTTGTGCAATATCATTATGAATTTTTCTTAAATCGCTGCTCCAAACACTAATAGTTTATTGGACGCGGTCGCGCTATGCTACACAAAATACCTAAGTATGTATGAATGATGAAGATTACGAGGTGTTAGTTGGATGTTTAACGAGAGGAAGCAAGTTATCTGAGCATGATAATTCAATCTACTATATTATATGTTTACCTTCGTCCAAGAAGGGAGACTCCAGAAGGAACAATTCCTACAATAGTTGCAGCAGCACAAAATAATATACAACAAGAAGATACCGACTTCTGTTCTGACTAGGATCGACCCTTTTGTGGCAATGAACACAACTTTCCAAATCAACCCCGTTTAATTGGATATGTAGTTAAGAGGAGCATTGTGAGTTGCGATTCCAAGTTTGACAAAATCAACACCTGTACTTAGGTAGGGGTAGGTAACGGCAAAGATCAAACCTGTTGATGCTTTGTCATTTCTTCCATTCCATATATTATGGCAAAAGCTTATTTTTCATGCTAAATGTTTCATGACACATCAACATCGTGGAAGGCTGTAATTCTCATTTTCCCCATTGCACTCGTCAGTACCAATTTTTATTATTTTTCAGTCAGTCACTTTAAAATACGAACGGATGTATATGTACGTGTCATTCTGCTAAACAATAATAAATATCGCTATAATTTTTTACTGTTCGTAGAAGGTGAATACTGTTATAAACACCAATTTTTATGGTCCATTGTTTGCTATTAACTGGCCAAGAAATGAGTATTCTGGTTTCAACTTTCCAGCCCAGGATGACGTCAAGAAGGCGACAATGACAATTCTAACTTGCATTCCACCTTTGTACACTTTTTATTTCTTGTTTCCCAAAAGCGATAAAAAAGCTAGCAAACACATCTGCTTTTGTCAGTACCATGTCGATTATATTTTTAGCAAATGAATCTTGAGTGTGCTGCTGCTCGCAAACTTACAACCTGTCCAATAATATTTTCCACTATACAATGGGGGGTATGATAGGATTTAGTTAGTAGGACCGTTAGTAATGAAGGATATAGTTTTTTTGTGAATGAAACATGCTATTTTATTTTTGCTTGATTATTTCTCTCTGCCTTATAGAGAGATAGAAAAGCGAATTTTGACTGCGTGAGCAAATAAAGTGGCCGACATATATTTAATATTCTGCAAGACATGCCGCACTTATGCTTCTATGTTTATTATTTTAAATACTGACATACATTAAACATTATCACCCCAATAAAAAAGAGTGAAGGATGAACGTGAACATAAACGGAGTTTTAAAACCTGGTTACTAATATAATAGGTATGCTAGCTAGCGTCACATAGTTGACATTAATATTATGTACATGCATATTGTTCATCTTATATTATCTGAACAAATACTCCACTTTAGAAACACCCACATTAATGATTCCATACAGCTGAAATCCTTTCTTTAGAATAGGCCTCTCATCAAGTGGAAATAATGACTCAGGAATGCATAATTAAGCAGTGTATGTGGCTTATGAATGATGAGCTACATGAAACCATACTTCTGGCTTGGTAAAGCGAGGAGTAAAAGTTATTGAAATAAAAAATATAGAAGGGCTTTCGGGTAAGTATGTGTCTACGTACCTATACATTATGTTTATAATCACACACGTTATTTCGCTGTTGTTCCATTCCAACGTTTGCTGTTATCAACAAGTAAGAAATCCGAAACAAATTTATATTATAGGCATGAGATAGAGGAATTTGGGGATAATATTTGCTCAGCATGACTGACATGATGCATCACTCATACTGCATAGCAGAATAATACGCTACAACGCTAACCTCAAGGCGATTTTTCAATTCCAACGCTAACAACAGAAAATAAGTTAATTTACGCGAACGAAATCTTTTAGCGACATAGCAAGATCCTGTGAAGTCTTTGAGAGGTAAACTTAATGATAATGACGGAAGAAATACAAGTCTGAGAAAAACATCTTAGGTATATGCATTTGTGTATATCAATCTCCACAACAAACTTGTGATTCATCTCGCTGAGTTAGTCATGTCCATTCACTTTTAACCTGTACACATCCTTATTTTGCCAATATTTTACGGACAATAAGAATTATATCAACTGCTACTGCCTGTAACAAAATGTGTTCAACCAATCAATTAATTGTTTTCGAATAAAATACGTTGATACCATCAGTCATCCAAGTAAAACATGTCTTAGTTATTTTATTGCGCATAAATACTTTTTTTACAGAACCTGCATGGTTTATCGATCTCTTCAAATAAGCATACCTATAGTACCTACATAAAAATGTGACATGACCAAATATATACAAAAGGTGCCATCATGATGACACTTACACTTGTCGGACATTATTTACTTAAATGAATTACATAATAACCACATCTCCTGCAAATACAACAATACTATACATTAATACATTACAAAAAAAACACTGTGAATGAATAAATATTTTTATACTGCTATTTGTGAACAGGTGGCAGTACATATAAGAATACATATATCCCCACCTTTCTATTAGGAAGAAGGTGTGACTTTTGGCATGGGATATATGTCGTTCGTTACTTACACACTTTTAGTTACTGTACAAATATTAAAACCATCATTGCGCAGTACAACTCAGGAAAAAACAGCCATCAGTAAAAAATGATCACTAAGCAAGTCGTTAGTATAAACACTAACGAAATCTAGCAAGTATCAATAAGATTGTCATTAGGCAAGTCACTAAATTTTTGGCACAATGTGTGTGGCTCCTAGTTCCCATATATAAACTTTTACTTTATAGGAAATCAACATCACATCAGTACCATTAATCATGCTCATATACATTTATTGTTGTACCAAACTTTTAATTACATTAAATTAAATTATTACAATGTATTTTGCTTACCATAATATAGTCGATTTACAAATGTATACACTGAAACTTGTACTTAGGATTAACACAATGACATATGCAAATGTACTAGGAACATATTAATTAGCAACAACGACGATAGAATATAAAGCAAAACGGTACAAAGTAAAAACTGAACAGAAGACGGATAAAATAAGTATAATATGTCACTTTTGTGTTTCATAATCTCGAAAAAATAAGAAAACAGTTTTTATTTACACATCCGACTCTCTGTTGTTGGAAGCTGCATAGGCGTATACAACCCATACGAAATAAATCAAAAGAATAAAGTCCGTGCCGGAAACTCCGAGAAATACATAAATTGGAGTGTTCATCTGAAGCTCATTTGTAATGATGCATAGAAATCCTCCTCCGATCGCACACATTACCACTAAGTGAATCCATACCCAGAATTTTGCCATTGTTCGTCCTCCCTGCAACGTTAAGAAATAAATTGTGATGAGGGTGAAATGTGGATATACTTTCGGGGCGAAGTGAAACAATTCAGGATTTCATTGTACATTACTACTACTTTGTTTGAAGAATAAACATATTTTATGCATATATCTTATTTATAACTGCCCATTGCTATAAACAGTTGAAATGAGCTGCTTCATCACATAATGCTCTTCGTCCATTTGATTAACCGAAGTTTTAAAAAGCACGTTGTCTAAGAAGATTGTAGGTTAGTAGTGGAAAGAAAACACAAACATGCGGAAGCAACGTTATGTTTTTAAGAGGAGTAATACAAAGTGCATTGACATCGCTGAAGTTTTTTTTAATGTACGCAAAATGCAAATACGGGCATGCACGTGTTGACTTTAATTGTGCTAATCACTTTTCACGCATCTTCAGGATCTTTTAAAAGTGCGTATATTATACGCAGTGCGTTTTCAGAATACAACTTAACATAGCATTTTCATATAAGTATTTCCAAATGGCTATATAAACAGTTTTCTCTGCAAAGTTGTTTCGAAACAGTTATCTTTCTTACCCTTGATGCCGCAAGTAGTAGCCAGAAAGACATGATGAATTGGACAAATCCGCCAACGAGAGCTACCGCACTGCATGTTGTGATGATGCGGTATATCACATCCAGATCGTATAAACCTGTTGTTCCTCCAAAGAACGTGTTCACTTGAGATAGGAGCGTGGATGCCGTTTTTAGAGTCGGATTTCTCCATGCCTGGATGGCCCTGTGTAAAATCCAACTACTCACAGCACCCACACCGACTCCAATAAACTATAATGGCAAAAATATTAAGTTCACAGTCTCTTTTCCAGATATATATGTAGTTTCGGTCTAAAAAATACACTTTCCTTGTCATTAATTTGGTGAAATCAACAGTGCATTGCATGTTTGTTTCAAACGTGCGTTTGCATGGACATTGTGTAATGCTATTTTTCTGTAATATGCCTTATGGGTGGTTGGTTACATGATGGACGCAATTAACAACAATCTGCAAAGCACATATGAAATATGGAAATATGAAATGCCTCCAAAGTAAACTGGATTACTGATGTGGTAGATGATGAAAATTATTATGAGGTTTTAAATCTCTAGACCAAAGACAACCATAACAGCTAATACTACACATCATGCCATGAAACATTGTTGGTACCAAAAGTCTGTGCTTCCTCTACATCATCACTGTCATTTGCTGTTTTAAGTTTAAAAGTTTGCATATTCAATTACAAAGTAATAGGTAAGGCTAATAGTGTCTCATAAGTGAAATTGTTGCTGTCATTATGCGTAGGCACAGGCAGAGAGTAGACCTCACAGTATTGCAATATCCAATGCTCTTTTATGTTCGTCGTCTAAGATTTTGAGAGGAAATATAATGAGATGGAAAACAGTACAGTAATTGTATCATTAATGAATCATTATCCAGACGCACAAAGACGGACTGACGCATACTGCATGTAGCTATGTGTATGTAGCTGTGTGAAGTATTATCTCAAGTCTTTTCTAAATTGTGAAGAAAGACAGCCTCTTTTGTCAATGCAATATTAATAGAATCATAAAGCTTTCCGATAGCATGAGAGTAAAATTTTGAAACAAATAATAAACTGAGTGGTTCTTGTTTTATCATTTTATGTTTTGCGAATGTAAATTAAAACCGTTAAGATATATGAATTCACTAAAATGTGTAATAGAAGTACTAATGATGCTTTTTTACTTATGACGAAACCCAGGACAATATTATCATCAGCACTTTTAAATGCGTAAATGTTCATTGTGTAAGAAATAATTCCAGCAATGATTGGTCCTTTAAAAAAATCACCAAGTTTTCCTGGTCATAAAAATGGATCGTTTAAAGAATAAAAAGTAATTGCTTATAGATAAGCAAGTTCTGATGATTTTAATTTGTAGCTATTGTCCCATTTAGTTTGGACTGTTTTACTATTTGTGACTCATAGTTTACTAAATGAGTCAACTGCACATCAATTTAAATTCTTTCTTCTTTATCATTAATTTCTACAAAGACACTTTGTACTTCTCACTTGCTACTTGCTAATGAATGAGTCATTAAAACACTAGCCATGCGGTGCATGAAGTAGGTATATTATTTGTTGAGCCCGATAATAATTATTTGACTGAATGTATTAGCCCAATAGAACACTAAATGTAATTGACATGAAGTGTGAGTCATATTCCAATTTAGAGAAACGGAGAAAGTGAAAGTAACTCCAGCAATAAAACTTTTATATGCTGCTAATATGAAACTTGATGAAACTTATGTGAAAACATAACTTCACAACATTCTGATCCGGGAAAATCTCACCCGTCGAATAATTAATGAATGACCATTCGTA
>CM023203.3:37604559-37647553 GCA_004115045.4 Sinella curviseta | reverse complement strand
GCTATGATTGTGAATATAGTTACTTACGATAGAAGTTAAGGCAATCAATTTCACACCCTGTGAAAGGGAAAGGCACAAGCATGCTGTCACCATTTTGAGTATATACGTTCGTTGTTGTATTGAATGAACACAATTTGGTGGAGGGATACTTTTATAACGATAGAGCTTTAAGTTTTTAATCTCTTTTTAGTCCACTTGGAGCGTCCAGTGCACTACACACAGTTATTAGAACGAAACTTTTCACTTACATTCCAGGATTACAAGCACAAACTTTTGAAAAAAAAAACTATTTTAATCTCAATTACTGGATTGGTTTACATTTTTATTGTCTTTATTCGTTGCATGAAATTTTCTCAGTTTTATAAGGTGAATTACGTTTGATAATAAAAATAATTTTGATCCAAAAGTTACGCACAAAATAACATTCTTCAAGAAAGGACAATGCGAAGCAAATTTTAAAACTTAAATGGAACTGTTCCGGAGTGTACCACGATTACGTTTGGTAGGTATAGAAAGTAATTACATGGGACATGAAACACACCTTGTGTCATCCTCGCAATATTAGACACCACTTTTCAAGAACAAAGCGTTTTCAAGTGCAGCAGCTCAATATTGTAATTCAAGAACCATAATCCCATTTGGACGATAGATGCATACCTACTGTTTGTCATATACGCAGCTTTGAAGAACGGCAATGAGGAGTCGAGTGAGTTATGGGATGAATATGATGTCACCGTTGTTTAGCTCATAACTTTTAACAAATCATCCCCTGAACGCACACAACGTAACTTCTTTATACACCTGCGTATACCATATAACCACAACACACATTTGTAATGCACTGACTGTGCTTAATGTGATCCACTATGAAATGAAAAACTAGCACTTCTTTATTGTCGTGATGAAAGCATCTCGTAAAAACCTTTTTGTGCGTGGAGATGGTAAAACTTGGAGAAGTTATTGTGTGGAATGGTTGAATAGTGTTAAAGGTTTATAGATATAATAATACGTAAGATAATTTGCAGTTGCAGGGAGTTGTACTGTTCAACACATTGAAAATATTTATTATTGCTGTTGTTGGTTTGTTGGCTAACGAATGCAGTAGTTAAGTGTAGTATGCATCTTAAAACTGTGTAAGACAACAGTAGTATTAAGCCAGGTAAATATTGCTGTTGTAATTTGTAAAAGCAAACAGCAAAAGCAACTGCAAAGTGATAAACGCGATGCGACGATGAGTCAAGGTAATGCTGTGGATGTCCTATGTCGTCAAAAATGGAAACGACAAAGCTTCAGTCAGCAATAATGTGAAAAGGGGAGGATTCATAATAAGAAGTGTAATGTTAAATAATTGTAGCGCGTTGTTATTATTCGTTGTACAATACTTCTATTTGTAGAGTACGTTTAACAGCGGAAATATATGCCAAAAACTATTTACTATAAGAACGTTAGAGGTTATGTGTACCCGTAATAATACATGCAATTCAGTCATTTCTTTTGCAAAGAACGGCACGACACCGTTAAACCTAACACTAACATTGCAGGAATAAGAAAATGGTAGCAGATGAAAACAATAATTGACAACTAAAACCCTGATACAGTGTTAGGTTTATTTCCTTCTTAACATACAATGTGGTTCGCATTTGGTTGAATTGTAGTTTCCATTAAAATTTCATATCTTGAATTTTGATATTCTACAGACACGTTGTTTGGTCTTGGAATTCCAGCTACGCCGTAGTTTATTATGAGTATATATGTAAATAATTATCAGCAACATTATTTTTTGTTGGAAGGTTGACAGACTTTAATTTCTTTGAACAAGTAATTTTTTTTTATAAACTACCCGAAATCCCCAAAAAAACGTACGCCACACATTCTACACTCTACCGTTTAATACAAATGATAAAAAATGGACAGTAAATAATCATAACTTAAGATACTATATAATGGTTATAAATAACGTATTTGTACATTAGATGAAGTTTAATAAATACATTTGCTTAAAATTATATAAATAATATCTATCTATGTATATCTACTCCAAACCATTAATTTCAAACCGTTCACCGAGAAAAGTATTTGACAGTTAGCTACACTACTTTAATCAATATACATACAAGAACATGATTATGATAACAGGTTTTTAGGATCTATAAACCGATGAGTCCCTAGCATATTCCTTGGGATGATGATGGTGGTGGTGATGATGTGAATGGCCAGACATTTTCGAGATTCCAGTCTGACTTGAGGAAGAGGCTGAAAGAGAAAAAAAAGTTTCATAAAACTTGCAAAAGTACTTCGTTTCATTCAACTTTTTGAGAGATAGTCTTAAAGTATTTCATATTGCAAAAGTTTTCATACTTTTTGACGTTCTAATAGCAATCGGACCTTGGCCATTTGCTGAATGGATGCTAACGAGTGGGTCCGCTTTTCCCTTCCCGACATTCCGCATCTTAAAGCTGAGAATACATGCAGCTAATCCAGCAACAGCGGCACCAATCGTGGAGATCAAGGTTGCTGTAGCCCAGCCCCTGCATTCTTGTGAAGTTGACAGTATTTCCGTTTTCCGATAATAATCTAGGGAAGAGTGCAAAAATTAACTAATCACAGATCCGCAAACCAACATTACGGGACAGACATTTATGTGCAATTTACTGGTATTGCGTATACCTGCAGGCATTACAACAGAGAACCCAATATTGTCTCCAAATTTTGTACTGGAGGCCTCATCCATACCTTCCTTGGAATTTGCTTGATTAAACTTTTTACTGCTAATCAGAGTCTTTTTATGAGTTGATAGAGTTCGTGCTTGCATATCGGATGAGGTGGGCGATGAAGATGGAGAAGACTTTAGAAGGTAATTATCAATATTTCCTATCTCCTCTTTGTGCACATTGCCGTTATCAAAACTTCTCACCACCGTCTCTGGTGGCAGAGGAATTGGGCTGCTATGTTTTCGGGATAGTTCTAGTCCCAATTTAGCGAAATTGCTGGTAGTTTCAATGCTGTCCGAACCCCCAACGGTTTTCCAGTGCTGAGACAATGGAGCGGAATATTCTACTGCCGTTGAGTTGCTATTTGTTATAAACTCGGCCATTGTTTCGTGGCCTGCGATACCGCGTCGACGTCGACGACCGAAACCACTAGGTTGATAGACGTCCATGCAAAATTCCTTCAAGTCATGTCATAATATTGAAAAAAAGATCATTTTAGTTTCACATTACCCCCAACATATATATTCCAAGCTTTCACTTGCGTTGGTTGAATAAACTTGCTTACCGGTTGGCAATCTGAAGCATCCATGCAGGCTTTAATTTGTGTATGAAGCCACAAAGTGTTCCGATCTCCCATGTTGGAAAGCAAGAAGGCTTCAAAATCCAATACTATCTCATTTGTTCTCTCTTGATAGCGGTACGGTTGGTTAGGGATGATTGATGCTAGGTCAGGATTTCGACAGCTGAAATCAAATTGCAAGAGAAAAAAAGTGACAAATTAAACATGAGTAACAAATACCTTTGTAACTTGAATACGTAATCATTCTTTATTGCTTATCCCATACCCTGCTTTCACCAGCGACACAGAGCCCTCTGCTGTAGGATCCTTCGCGTCTGGAGAAACTGACACTTCCATTAATTTTGCATGCTGCCAAGCTAAATATGTACCATAGTTTGTTTCATAATAAAATTGCTTTTAATACAAAGTACAAAATTTTGGAGTTTTAATATCGTTTGATACGTGTGAAATCTTATGTTGATAATTACCAGAGTTTGCATTGATTCTTGCTCGTAATCTGGAAGTATACATAAAAATACAAAATACATAGCATCAAGAATCATACTATTGAATTTTTGCATATATTTTAAATAGTAATATTTACTGCAATCTAGTTCCAATAGGCACCGCTTGATCGACAGGAAGTTCCTGGGAATCGGCTCCGGTGATATATGTGCCGGATCCAGGCGAACTTCTTCCTGCCGACGCAGGCGACCGTTGCTCTCGGTACAATGCAACTTCATATTCTAAACGCCCCGGCGATTCCTCCACAACTCCACTTACTCTTGCACCGGATGGACTGCCATAAATTTCAAAATATTACCTCTCTCGCATCTTAAATTTCTAATGCACTAATTAGGATTGTATATATAAGTCGTTATTACATGCTTCCAGCAAAACCGGCTGCTTTACTCTGAACGACTGTTGATGCTGGCGGTTTGCACATGATGATGACTTCTTGATCGGAAAGCATTACTACTCCAGGAAGCTGAGGGAACCAAATCCTCACGTGAACGAATCCCTAAAAAAGTCATTACAAATTTCCTCAATATGCGGTTAAGAGACTTTTGAGATCATAATAATTTGTCAGTGATAAAATCAATGTGAGAGCTAGCGGAAACCTATCCCAGAAACCATTTTTCGTTGTTTCTGGAACATAACATTTTGATGTCCTCATTTACGCCATTACAACTACGTATGCGTTACACCATAACAAATTCAACCTAGGATTTGTATTTTCATTGTCATAATAAGTTTAGAAAGGGTAGCAGGTAGGTAAAGTCTTTCAGAGATCTTCTTTCTTTCTTGGGGCCATTAATTCCTCTTTTCCTTTTTACCAATTGTCCAAAAAACAAGCAAATAAATTGAAGCGATCTAGAAAAAGAGTGAATGAATACGTGCTGCTGTTGTGACAAGTAGTAAACAACAATACGTCTTGAATTACACACGATTCGGTACAGTTCATCATCATGTGTAACTCTTCTTATTTTGACACAAGAGGAAAACCGTTATTATTACAAGATGTCACATAATCATGCTCTCCTCCATTCTACATACATGCATTTTAGTTGGCATTTTGCATTGCATCTTCAAAAGAAAAGTGTATCATGCATACTTGCATTGTATTATAATATATATTTAGACTTTCTGTCGTAATTATTACATGCACACAAACCTACAAGCAGGTTATTTAATGCGTTACGTCTTTTGTTGTTCACGGTGTGACTAGAACTACACAGTAGTGACTTCTTCGTCTTTTCCTTCTCTTGACTTGCACAGAAAAACGTGTCAATTAAATGAACTGCGTGAGTTCCTATATATATTTTAAGCATACTTGGCTGAGTTCTGCTTTTCCTTTCTAAGAAAAGAGACATTTGCAAAACGTCAACAGAATTTGCGTGGATTTATAAAAAAGGAGTATTGAATACAAAATGATACACACGTTGACGATTCATACATATAATACCAGAAACCAGACAATTTTTTTAGAAATAGAACTTAAGCCAACGCACCCACTTTATGCTCCATATATATTTAAAATTATCTACCGTGACTAAAATCCCATTGTTGTGTGTTACTCTGTCTGTTGTTTGTTGTGAGACGAGAGGATAGATGTGGGTTTACTTCTTTTCATGTAATATGTTGTATTATTGTTAGAGGCTATGTGACGCTTTAATGTAATCTTGTTTCTTGTCCCTCTAGATCAAGGTTTTGAAATGGCATGAGTAAAAACGTGATAGCCAATCAAAGCTGCAACCGAAATTAGGGTTGATTTCTAGGAATGGGATATTTTTTTTGTTTTCTATCAACCATAATGAAAAAAACAACAATGAAATCTCATATTTGATCCGAATATTATGCGTGTTTTGAAAAAGTGTTACAAAATTAGAGAATAAAATTATTGAAACAAAAATTGTTACCCAAACTAATGTAATGAAATGTAGTTTAGATCAAATGAAGGAAGGCAGAGACAGGAAGCGCAAAATGACACTCTCATCTTGTTCTAAAAAAACTATCCATAATAAATAGCTTGTTGTGGTTAGCACTTGCCTGAGACAACATCCGTCGATGTAAAAAAAAGAAGTGGTAATGACTCCTTGTTCGGCTCTTTTTAGTTTATTTGTTCGGGAACGACAAAAAAACCATATCGAATTGCAGAGTTTACATACATCGACATTAATAATCTAACCACCATAGTGTCTGTCAATTTTCTGTCTAATCATCCTCTAAAAACATACCGATAAAAAGGAAATCACGGAGAAACCAGGATGAATCGTGAATGCAGTCTGTGGTAAAGTAAAACAGCTTAGCGCCTTATGCTCTTGTGTGATTTTGCGGATTTCTTACATTGTTACATATACCTGATGTACCTATTTATTTATTCTTGTTTCGAATGAATGACACTAATCATCCCAATATCAAATATCATCCCACACAAATCAAAATCATAGACACGGAACTTTAGGGTTTTAAACAACAGGCTGTTGTGGTGGCTTTTCAAAAAACTTATTGTTTAAAAAAGTCATGATTCCTAAAGTTCACTGCCAGAAGCAATCAAAGCTTTTTTTGCTGCAGTTTTGCACGCCTTTTTATACAACAAAGATTACAAGGTGATTAGCCACCTGCTTTCGTATTAATTTTTAATATACGAGTAAGTAGTTAACAAGAATTTTTCCGAGTTTTATCGGGTTTGTGGCTTATTCCCCCTGACATTTACCACACAACACCGTTCCAAATGCATCAGAAAAAATGAGGAAGTCTTTTGAGGGATTGTCAGTCTTTTGTATTGTCAGTACAACTATAATATTTACTATAGGTGCAATTGATCTGGTTTAGTTATGAACAAATTGCATCTGTCACTTCACGAGTCCATAATAGAAAAATGGGCAGAAACAAAATATGCTCAAATTTTTTTGTCGTTAGTAATAAAATATTTTAAATTGACATTTACTTTCTTTTAAACGTGCCATTATTTTAGTCGGTCAGCCTAAAAGTATTAATCGTGATCGTGATGATGCTACTACTACGTACTTATGCCGCTTTAATTAATTAATAGTTATCATTAATACCATTAGCACCAATATCTCATAATGTGCATTTATCTCAGCAATCGTTAGAAATTATGATACTTAAGCCATTAATTTTGACTTTACGCACAAAGTGATAGGATTCATTCACGGGTAGACACGAATTGCACAATTTAATGACAGCTCTATATATACAACAACGGCAATATTATTGGTAACAAAACATGACGAAATAAAAAATGTTGAGCCACCGCCACCACTACTACTGCATTGACAACTTTACGCATCCTTGACTTTCAAAAATCCTTTTTAGATGCATATCACAAAAATTACATCGACCAATGAACTATTCTCTTCGATCAAGATTCGTCACGCTCCCTTCATTTCCTTCAAAAGATATAAAAAAAAGCTTGTGTCTCGGTAGAAGGAAGCGCTTTGATTCATATAGTCTTACGTGAGGAATATTTAAGGTAAATAATTTTCTTCTCACTTTGTGCAAGTTATAGTCTATCTAAACAAGGAACCTACATATATATCCTGTATATTTACATAAAGGAACTTGCCTATATTTAGGAATTTCGGTTTGCTGTTTTGCAAAGAAGCCAGTACAGTACACAAGCCATATAACCAGGGAATTAAGTCGCATGCAGTGTCATCACACCTACCTTACTATTTAGAGCTTAATTTAAAATAGTCTGCGCCATATGTCGGATAATTTCGGGAAAATGGGAAGATGCATGCATGCGGCTCTTCTTCGCTAAGAAGATTAATGTGTGCAAATTTCCTATTTACTTTGAGGTGGCGATGACAAAAAAAGAACAATTCATAGTAATTATCTGGCTAATGGATTCAGAGATTCCACTACACGGTAATTGGCTTCTTGTGGTTGTTCATGTAAAAAAACTTGAGGAAGTTAAGGAAGCAGAGGAGTCTAATAAGACGGTATAGTGGTGACGGTGTGGTGGTGATGACAGTAAATACTCATGCGCTCCTGACATGATACGGTTTGTTTTTTATGTAATGATAGCTTTACCTGAATTGCGATCATTACGGAAGGTGTAAAATGTTTGCATGCTCTTGTGCGATTATGCAACAATCAACATGCTGAGAAACATGGAATCATGTAGCGGTTGGACAGAAAGAAAATGTTAAGACAAAAAACAGGATTGCATAAGGTGTCATATTCTGCACACCATATAAATCGCTCATCTAACGGGGAGTTTGCATATAGTCACTAGTTAGCAGTTAGCATGCATGACGAAAAATTAAAAAAGCGTATATTATCAAGTAAGCACGGAGTTTTCGGTTTACTACTCTAACACTACTTTTCATTTTTCATCCTAAAAAATACGAAAATTCAGCAAAATGAAGACCTTTTAGAGGAAGTGAAAAAATGAAATTCTTACATTCCGTTTCAGTACGCCACATCGGGTGAAATCAGTTATCCTCATTTTAAACACTCTTCCAGTTGAGTCAGACACATCTGGAAGGATTACGCATGGACCATCTTGTAAATCCTGAGCAATGTAGTCTTTGATCGCTCCACCTCTGTCATCAGCGAAGATTGGAGTGCCCCGAAATCCATCCGGTCTTCTCAGTCGCGCTGTGAACAACTCTTTGCCAGATGTGCCCACAGCGCAATCAATGTCAGCAACTGCGGAAATAGCAATTCATGTTAACAATGCACAAAATATGATCTACATAACTATGTCTATAAGGGAACAATGAAAACTTTTTAAAAAACTGACCTTCATAGTCCTGGCATTTTGCAGGGTGCAGCAAATACAGCAGTGTCAAATATGCTCCAACCAGACGATTGAAACTGAAACTAACGGTGTACAGTATTCGTCTCATGTTTTTATTTACTCTCTTTACAGTAGGTATTCTCACAATTCACATAAAACTTTTATTCACCATTAAAATAGATTTCAAAATGGGCGAAACCAATATTGTTCATGGCCAAAGGAAATGGTTATGATAAGATAATTTATCACGTGTAGCAATCAACATTTCTCGTTGATGCCATTGCACGATTTATTGAACCTTATTTTCTGTTCACATAAAACATCACAGCACAAAAACTATAATTTCCGACGACTTTCACCAAACAACTACCTTTCAATCAGTTTTAGTAACACTGAAGCTTTCTATAAAACATTGCTCTGCTTTCGTGTGGGACTTACCGCAAGTACCTGTTTTTTGATATCGAAAAATTACTAACCGTTCCAAACCGCGCAACCTTGCTTACTACTGGCCTAATCCGCAGAGATTCTTCTTTTTGACTCAAATTTCCGTACTCAACGCGTAACGCCAAAAACAAGCATACATCACAAACGTTGTCACGAAATGAGACGGCGTAGATGCAGAATCCCGCTATCAACTCAATCCAGGTGTAATATTTAAGGTTAGATACCTGCCTACTTCCTTAACTTGCTAGCTAGGTATGCCAGTGCTCACAGTGCTCAAGTACTTTTTTTATAATATGCAATTCGGCATCATTTGCAATCTCATATTCTCTCATACCATCATCCAACATGATGATGATCCTCATTTCTCATCGCGTTCGTGGATCTGTGCAAAAATACACATTTTCACTGTACCAAGTACCATCATTATTATTAGCATCATCGTAATGTGTGTATATTGCATCTTCTGTTTTCCTCTGCTACCTTTTCGAATGTAGTTTTTATTTCTATCGTGGTTACTTAACACTCTCTAAAAGGCTTACTCCCAAGTTTTTATCTTTCTCATGTTGGATGTGAAAGAATTGAATAAAATACAATCGCAAGCATTATATTTTCATGACCATGTGCAATGCAGTTTATATGCGTGCATCTTTCATGTGCGCAGAAGAACGACCACAGTCGTCATTCCCCCAACCCAGAGTTCTCATAAAAGTTACAAAAGAGCACTTTAACTTGCTGTCTATAAGAGGGTAAGGGTAAAAATTTTACGCTGACATGCCACAATTGTTAGCTCGACTTTGCAATTTTTGGCCTAGTACTCCTCTCTAAAGAGTACTTGAGGATTTTAATATTGCTCGTCGGCATGCATCTTTCGTGAAGAATTCTGCGGAATCCTACAACACACATCAAACATTTGACGAAGACGACGACGAAGACGCAGAGAGCGGAACTCTCTCTCTCTGCTTCGCTTAATATCCTTTTCAAGACGCCAATTGCAGCTTATTTTAAAGAAGGTTTCATATACTAATTTCTAGCGTATGGCTAAACGTGACATTGACACATGACACTAATTTTTAGTTTCACATACGAGAGATAAGTACGATTAGTCTACAACTAGTAATTATGCAATTTTAAATGTCTAGCTGCAGTACCAAATTTTATAAAAAGCTTCATGTGTGTATACTCTCAAATGCGTTCGTAAATGTCAATGTCGGCTCCATTTCCTCAACGAAACACGATTTGAGCAAACGGCAGACCTACTGTTGTGTCCCAAATTCGTAAAAAATGTAGCATAAATAGTCCAAATTTTAAATGGAACTTGATATAAATATTTAAATTTATTATTCAGTTTTTCATGCAGTGGTATTTTCAACCAAGCCCTAGAAATGACAATTATTGATGTAAATCTAAAATAAGGTAGGGCTAGGCTGTTTGTGAGGTTCTCCTCAACGCGTTGACGTTGCGTTGGGGTATGTTTTCTGACAGGTGTGCATAGGTATAATATAATATTAATATTAATAGCAAGATACAAATTTGAATCCTTCTCGAAGCTGAAAATGTGTCAATCATTTTCAGGGGTATAGGTAGTTAGTTTGAATACATTTTCCGGTTCGAAGTGGAACGCAAGAAGGTAAACGCATTTTTTGTTGTTAATTTAGCCAATAAGTCAGATAAGGTAAAAGGTAAGGACGACAATACTGCTTCTTTACATTTGATAGGGATGAATGATTGTCACACTTGTGGAACACGTGCTGTCGTTTTATTTATGTAGTTCATATCGTTCAAATCTTTCCGTTAATTTTGACGAGCGCAGTTGTGGCTGTCCAGTTGTTTTACATTTTAATTTAATCGAAAAGTCAAGACTACATGATTGACAATGCCAGTTGCTACATCTTCGTTTTTAGGAAGAACTCATATAACAGAATTACGAGACCCGTTTTCAGATATTTCTTGGATATATATACCATAAAGCTAGAGACCGTAATTTCTGTCGTGATTGTATCGTTTACTGGTCTTTAGGACGGAACGAAATCCATTTTTCAAGGACTTTAAGTTTTATGGTGCCAACAAACAATACCCTCAAGTTGTATATAGATTACCTAAAACTTTTTTTCTATGAACTTATGCGTCAAATGCGTCTATAGTCTATACCAACTAAGGATTTTTATCGATAAGTTTCGTTCCATGTTACGCATGTAAAAATATAAACCATCATGTTACTACATAGCTTACAGGAAGCAAAAAATGTCTAATGAACACTTGACTAGTCTGCAACAATAATATCATGCACTATTAAATCCATTGCACAGGTGATTGATCGTCTTCACATCATTCACTATAACAGTGATCGTCGCATCTTCATAATCCTCCTTTCATTCAGTGAGTAAAACCAAAAATAACAACAATTTTGCGTTGTATTCCATATTTATGTGTTACGTTCTACATGTATCTATTTAATATCTAGGGATTATGTATACATCAAAAAATATTTTTTACATGTTTTGCGAAGGAAGCCAAGAAGGGTTTTTTATAGTCGTACATGGAACCAATCGAAAGAAGTGCATTTTAACTTTTAACTACACATATATTGCCTTCTGACATTGCATTACACACTTAATAAATTTTGCTCATCATCATTACATGAATTGATTGCTGAAAAGATGTATGAGGAGCACTTGACATTTTTTCAGGTGTGATGATCATAAAAGTACGTAGTACATGTGCAATGTGCAATTATGTATTATGCCTACACTAATTCATTTCATTACCACATACTACTAAAAAGTAGTGCTTATCCTATGTGTCATGTGAAAGAAAGCCTCGGGAGCAAGAAATTAAACCAAACATGAAACATACCACTACATTTTTCACCTATTCGAAATTAGGATACCGATGATGAAGCAGAAACTAAAGCCATAAAAACATTCTAATCATTTCCACGTACTCTACACATTTAACAAACATTGACTGTGAAATTTGAAATCTTGAAATTACACAAAACTTTGTGTGTGCTATAATTGGAGATGGGGACGGGATTTGACATGCAATGGGCAATAACCTATAACTACATACATATCACGGTGCAATGGCACTCGCAGATATAGAAGACGTTCTGAAACGCGATGAGCACACATGACGTCATTCGTTTTCAAAATAATAATGACATGTAATGATATTCACATCTTCACAATTTTATCCGTGCCCTAACTAGAAGCATGTATCACTAAATTGATCAATTTGCTGTGCGTTGTTAGCAATAATATTATACTATTCGCTATAATTTTGTTCCGTCAAATCGAGCAAATAAACTGTAGCTGCAGGAAGTATGTATGTGTTGCAGTTTGCCCCGTCCTTTGGATTGATATTATTTTTAAAGTAAACAAAAAAAAAACAAGTAAAATCGGAACAGTCTTTAATTAAATATCTTTCCGACAACCATGTATGTATATAAATATATGTTTTTTAAATAATAATGTTGGGATTGGCGATTGCTATGAAATCAGAAAGTTTCTAGATATGAAATCAAACAACGCAGTGTACGATCTTGTCAAAATCAAGACATATATGCTACAATACATATTGTATGTACGCTACTAATCACCAGCATCGCCCTAATAGGCCCGTCGGTACTTAAACATTTAGTTGTGTTGTATGTTTATATTTTTTATACTGGCTATAAAATTTTAACGGTAACTAAACAAGGGTAATAAAGAGTCGAGTATTTTTAGATTTGAGCATTGTCACAAGAGTCACAAAGTCAATTATCAATTTCTGCAGCCCACCTATCGCCAATTTTATTCAAAACATGTTTCTGTCTAAATAATTGCACGCGGTCAATGAAAGTGAAACTTGCAATCAGAAAAATAGACACACACAACTGTAAAGTCTGTAAATCGTAATATGAGCAATACAAATGACATAATGTCACTAGAATCATGTAATGGATACCGCTATAAATCATGCTGAAAAATGAATGAACGCAGTTAGGTTTTATGTCTTGAATACATTATCGTCCGCGTTCCTTGTATAGGTAATTATCTTATTTTAAATATGTCCTTATATGATGCTCTCTGTTGGCCACAGATTTGCCATACCCATAGCCGAGAAAGGTGGAAAGCTACTGAAAATTTTAAATCACACAATAAAATGAATCACGCAAACAAATTTCACAAACGAACATGATTTCTACTAACTTTGAACAATGCTATTAATGTGCATAGATTCTTGCACGCTCATGAACCCAGTAATCCAGTAACCGTTTTGTTTTGTCGTAGTCGTGCTCAAGCCTTTAGCCAACAACGTGAAGTGTAATAAAAAGTCTTCTAGTTAAAATTGTACTTAGATCATTTGTGATTGTATTTGAAGAGTAAGCTACAAAATGGTACCACTTAGCTGCATCCAATCAAGAAAAGCAATTCAAGGTCTTATTGTGTTTGCACTAGCAAGTTCACTTAAATTACTCATTCATCCAACAAATGGCTACCTAAATATAAATCGTAAGAAAAGAAATGAATATTTTATTTCGTTACATTTTCCATACTCTGTGTTCTGGGTTGTTGTGTGTTTAGTCAATTTTATTTTTCTTGTGTAAATACAAAAGAATACTGTATGGCCTTTGATGAGAACTTCAGGCCTATAATTTGCCTCTTGAAGAATAGAACGCAAACGGCGCCCCCGAATTATCATCCCCCACCACCACCTCGCCCAACTCAATTTCCCATTCTTCATCCACCCGACTACACGGATTTCGACGATGACGATGAATGCTCCTGCGAAGTCACTTGCATCCCGCGAATAGTTAATCAACGGTCCATTCAACGTCGCTATTACCATCAACTTCATCAAGTTATCCTTGTGCCAAGGAAGAGATTTAAGAGAACGCCTTCAACAAGTTACCGATGTCGCAGTTGTGGGACCGAATGTCCTGTTTCAACAACCCGACAGCCAACCTGTAACTGTGTCGTACCTGCAACAAAATCCGAATGCGCCTGCAACGCTACCTGCGCAACATTCCGGTACAGTTCGTATTTCAATAATCGCTACGATGACACGGACGACTCAAACTGCATACTTTCTGTGACCGCTCTTGAAGATTGGCGTCTGGGAGAGGAAAGACCTCCGTACCTGTGCGAGTGCAAACGAAGCAAGGCGGCTGAAGGGACTACAAGGCCTGATTTCATTTGCATTTGTCAACGAGATACAAGAGATTGAAACAATCATGGGAAAATGAGCATATTTTTTTCTCCGACACCCACGCCCTGTTGTGCCACATTAAATATTTAAAATAATGAAACCTCAAATAGATGTAATGATTATCAATTATGGCTAATTTTATTAATAAAGAAATTGCAAATGCACATACAAAACTGTTTGACCTAATATACGTACAAGTTATATATTTGTCCTCACAGCATAATTTTCTTAATTGTATTTGTCTGTCAAGATGATGTCTTCAATTTCAACGCCTCACCTTCTTGGAAATAACTCTGAAGTTGTTCTATGTATATAATTCAACGAGAAAATATTTTAGTATCATGGTTTTTACAGCTCAAGTGCATCAATTCTTAAAACAACTTTTACCTTGATAGTTGTTGAATCCGGGTAGAATCACGTTTGCCATTTGACGCAAATAACCCACATGAAATAAAAATCTGTCAAGCAAAAAACTCTTGTCGGACTCTTCTACTTTATCTGCTTCATCATCCTCCTCTTCCGCTAGAAGCTTTTCAGCAAGCAGCTCCACAATGTCGCTAGACATTTCAAGCAGCAAATAGTGATTCTCATGCAGCTCTTTCCCACGATATTTGTTGAAAAGCAATTGCAATCTCTCCTGTTCCTCCTTCCAGCTCAGATCCCGACTCTTGATCCTGTCAATCTGATCTTGAACGGTTGTCACAAAGTAGACAACTCTTCCCACGCTGCATGTGCATCCACAGCAGGTATCGTTTTCACTGCTTTTCACGCAAACCCACGGGGACTCCTGTTCAGACGGCTGTGAAGACACTAGAAACCCATTTTCGCATTTGAAGCATCGCACAGAACTCATGTAGGTTCCGAGCTCGGTGGCGTCCATGCATCTGAAACACATGCAGGTGAAGTGCCCCACGGTCTCCATACAAATCTGCCGTTTCAAAGTGCCACAAAATATGTGGCGCGTGCTGTAAGGAATTGTGAGCATTTCTCCTCGTTTTACGGGCACTGCGGTGTAGATTTGAATTTCAGGAATTACTTTATGGGAATCGAGAGGGGAGGACTTTTTGACGACACCATTCTTTCCCTTATTTTTCCGCTTTCCATTTTTCTGAGTAGATGATTGGTCCATCAAGGACATTTCTACTGACCAGCAACAATTGGGCGCACATGAATGGGCAAATAAGCTGGCGGTCCTAAACATACAGCGGGCTATCCTACAGGGAAATGTTGGGAATTTTTATTGAGAAGCTAATTAAAAATAAAGTGCAATATGCAAATAACCAATTTACCTGTTGGTAATATTATTGTTGGCGCAAAACGAGTTGACGTTAAGCGTACCAATGATCCTTCTCAAAGTAAGCTCATCTTCAAGAAATGGCAACTTGTACTTTCTCCCATTTTTCTTCGATACAGATCTCCGCTTTGTTGTCAGCCCCTCAGTAAAGTAGTTCATATTCTCCAGTACAATTTCATCCGCCCGGACGCAGTTGTCTTTGCTCCCTCTGCATTCAGTGTGATGCTCCAATTTCTCCAGGAAATTTTCCCAGACACTCTCGGAATCGTTTTTTATGAGAAGGAGCAGACGAAGTAGTATGACAGATTTGTACATGAGCCATTGGTGTGGAGGTGGGTATACTTTGGTTTGATAAATGGCTGAGAAGAATTTGCATTCATTTTCGGAATGGATGGGTGACTGGGAAATTGCATTAACAGTTTATAGAGAAATATTTTTTTAGTAATATTAAAATTATGTACATGAGAAATTATTCATACCTGTTCACAGTGTTTATCACAGACTGGAAATCCACAATTTGAGCAATGATACACATTTTCAAGGGATTCGGATTGTGCATCATTTTTCTCACTGCGGAGCGGATAAAGTAATTTGCAACAAGAAACGCAGTACACAGAGACGATGTTGGTTGCTAAATTCTTGTCGTCTGTTGGGCCAAACACAACAGGAGTCTCAGAAAGTATCAAGGTTTTCTCGTCAATGTCTTCCTTCGCTACTAGATATCTACCAAAGTTGTCTGAAGACCGAATTTCGAAATAGAGCGAGCTAACCACTTCCTTTTGGCAGTGCTCGCCACTTAAAACCGAGCAACTCATTAAAACGTTGATTTATGAATTAATAAGAAGAGTAAGACAATTTCGACTTTATGCACTCAGTAAATTTATAACAGGTTGACACAGCAAGGAGAGATGTGGAATAAAAACATGATCATAGAGTCATGACTTGTGTGAAGAACACAAGCCAGAGAGAGATGATAATGACGATATTTTGAATAACGGTATTGATAAAAATCTGAGACACAAATTGCCAGCCAGAAATGCTCTCTCCTAAAAATCTTGTACTGCTCCCAACCAAAGTAATAGACTTTCCGACAACTTCAGGAAATCCCCTGAACAGTTCCAAAAAGAGAACATTCCTATAGAGTCGTTTCCTTGAGCAGCTCTCATTCATGTTCACACAGACGAACACGTTATGTATGGAAAAATATGCTTTTTATATGGAAAAATATACAGTTTGCGAGTAAAACGTCTTGCTCTAAAATCCATTTGCATTACAGTTGTGTGCGTACAATGCTGGAGTGCTTTATTTGCTAAAACATCTAAACCACTTTTTTCTGCTTGCTTTCTTAGCACATTATTAGACAAACGAAAACAATTTACATTTGCAGTGGTTAATGGTTTTTTAAAAGTAAAGTGAAGAGAGTGATGCATTCCATTCTGGCGAGAAGACGCATATATCCTATATACAGATTTTATGTTTTCATGTAAGTAACGTAACATATTATCGCTTTTAGTTTCGAGCTTTCTGCAAATTAGTTATCAGTTGGATTTGGAATGCTAGCTGGGTGCATGTTGTTAACGAAGGAGAAATTGTGTTGTCAACTCTCAAACAGGATATTGCTTTCAGCTCAGCCCACAAAACCCAACCAATCGTGATGTATTAATGGTAGTGTTAAGACGCAAACAAAGTCGGAAGTTATCCGCAAAAATTTTGATGACACCGAGGCAGCAGATAGAACTAGACGAGATAAAAATATCAAGGAAAGATTCTACTAGGCTTGGTTCAAATTACTGTTTCCGAACATCACGTTTTTGAGCAGAACTAATATATTACGTATTTCTATTTGCAATGGAATTACCTATATTGGTTGTAACACCGATTTGGTTGGTAATAAGAAGATGCATACACTGCTGCTCTGTAAATACTCCCATTGCCGTAGTATGAAAAAAATGTTATAAATGTTGTTCTCATCGATCTTGTAAGAGCTGTCATGTAGTTGAGCGAAATCTTGTGCTGCCTAACCGTAATTTCATCAATCTTTGTGACAAAAAATTTTTCTGGCTTCACGGAAAATATTTGGTGCACATGGAACATATCCACTTTGGAACATATCAGATATTAAATATTATGTATCACGTAATTTAAATTTAATTTTAATGCATTGCAAACGACGGAAATTGATTTTAATAATATGAATACTTCACTTTACGAGATCTGAATCAAAGTCAACGACTTTTTATTGCATACTATAACCAAACAGCGATTATCATTATTTGTCATTCCGCTTTTGTACTGATTGATTCATATCTAAATCAACTAATACATCTACGAGTCCTATGCATCATCGGCAATGTGCCAAAATATATTTATGATTCATACGCGAAGTTTGTAGATCTGTCTACTCTGTCTTCTAATATCTACTACTACTTGGCATTTTCAAACTATCTAAATCTTCTTATATGAAGCATTCAATTTATTGTCAAAATGTCAGCGTTGGTTGTAGTGAAGCGGCCAACTTTTGGCAGACTTTAAGGGGGGGCTTGGGGTGGGAGGAATTTACAGTGATTACGAGTAAATTATCATTAGCAACAAGCCCGTTGCTACCTTCCAATACATTGCACTTGTACTCGTAGAAAACCAACGTTTTTCTTTTTGATTTTAAAAATACTTCCAGACCGAATTTTCGAAACCCACTGCCGGCGATTGTAGAGGAGATTCTTGCGAATCTAATGATACCAAATTTGTTGGTGTAGCATTTATGGTTTGCCCAAAATATGTACCAAGAGACACGCAAAAATACATGCATTTTGGCTCATTTTGCTACAAGTACATATTTAGACTAAACAACAAACGCTACAGCCATAAATTTGGTATCATCAAATTCGCAAGAATCTCCTCTACAATCGCCGGCAGTGGGTTTCGAAAATTCGGTCTGGAAGTTAACGAAACAAGCGTCATAATGTCATCAAAACCATCGGGGGTAAGGACTTTAAATACAAAACTAGGGGACCAAGCCGATCCCCATGGCGGAGGCTTAAAAGTCACCACAAACGTTGACCACGCCACCATAACTAAACCTCATACAATGATACATGATACAGTAGTCATAGTCATGACTCATGAGTCAAGGAAATGCATTTTCAATTTCGAACAAGCAGACTGGTTCATTGACTGGATTCCTTTTATACGCTAGCAAAGCATACATTCTCAATTATTTTCACAGCAATTCTTCAGAAAATATCTTGACAAAATATATTCACATCATTCGCACATTTACTAACTGTCGATCTTAAAATTTGAACTGGAAGCTGCGACGAAATTCAGGGAGACAACCTGTCCACAAAGACATAATGAGTGGTCGAAAGTCTGGCGAGGTTGTAACCACATCTCTTATATAACATGAAATGCTTGATGGAATAGTTTACTCAAACTTATATGAATCATGAATATCTGCAGGAGTGTACTTATTTTGAAGATGGGACGGTGGAGCTCAAGCCAGGAATGCTTCCGGACACCTACACGTTCAAATGTCCTGGAGGCATGTGCTCAGGTCCAGATAAGAACAACAATAACAGCGAGGCCGCGGCGACAGTAGCCCCTCAAATAAGACAAATGCCAAAGACGGACCTGTCGAAGTGTCCTGCTCCCGTAAATGATAAGAAGACCGTGGATCAATGTGAGGAGGAAAAGCCCAAGCTAATTGAGGACAATCCTCCACCAATCTCTACAAAACTTCCTGAAACGAAAGGTTTCCAGTGTAGCGAAAGCATGAAAAAGGACCAAGAGAGTGAGAGTACAACTGGGGAAGTTGTGAAAACCTGTGGGATTTCTTTGGGAGGGGGAGCTAAGCGTAATTGCAAGTGCGGAATTCCACCTCCACCAATCCCCAAGCCAAAGCCTTGTGGATGTAATGGGAAAGGTGCTGGCGCTTTTATGTGTGGACCCAATACTTCTTGCGAAGTGACGCCACTTACAATGGTAATATTCGCAATTGTTTAAATAATGTCTAAAAATTGTGTACATTTAAGAATCAATATCATTTTATAGTCATAAACGGCATTCATTTTTGTTTCAGAAAAAGAGCAAGTAAAATTCGTCACAGTCCACAAAATGCGAAGGAATCATCTCTGGATCTGTCCATGAATCCTTAGCTCACACCAGTCATCGTTGACCCCACCACCAATGTCTCCAAATATGCACTTCATGACAAATTCGAAGATTCTCCACTTTCCAGGACATTCCACTTACCGTAGTATTGCAAATTCTCAGTAATCCATTATGTATTTGGTGAACATTTCATTGAACAAAATCCAACAAATGAAATAAAATTGAAATATTATAACAAACAATAGATAGTAGTTAATCAATTTGTGCGTTTTATCTTTCGAATACAAACACTACACTCCATTTTTCCATGCCATGTCATTAGATCACAATTGACCTTTGTCCAGCAATAAGCATACGACCGTTTCCTCCAGCAATCCATCAAACTACTACTGCCATACGACGACATACATTGGGGCATCGTGATTGCATGGCACGGGGTTATCGCAGAATGCCCCGCAACACGTCTATTTTTGATGCAGATGTTCACACGTGTGAACATTGTACATGCACATGTGATGTAAACAAGCATGTGTTTCGCGTTTCGCATTGTCAATGCTCATTTTTCACAAACAAAAAGTCAATTAATTGTTTAGTTAATTAACTTGTCACACAGTAGATAACAGCAGTTAAAAATGTATTTATTGGTTCACGGTGATCACTAGTTGTAGTTTGTATGCAGTCGTTGCAGCTTATTCTTGCTATCAAAATGATGAATGTGTTCTTCTCCTGTCAGTGTCTGCCGGAAGAATAGTTTTTTAAGTTTTAGTGAAAGTTTAATTAGTATTTAAATTAAGGTTATAAAAGTAGCAGTAATCACTGAAGATGGGAAAGCGTACGACCACTCGTCACAAGGAGGATAACACTTTTAGGGTACAAATAAGAAACAATGTTTAAGTTTATGTCAATTTCTTGTCACTTGTGATTTTTGATTGATGCATTAAGTATTTAATGATTTACTGTAAATTGTGCTATACTTTTAACAGTTTCAAACCTTTGAGGAGAAACTACGACAAATCAGCGTTAACGTCAATTTGTCGATAAGAGATGGACGGGCGGAAGATGTGGGAGAGAAAGAAACGTACTTTTCGCAGGTATTGCTTCGTTCTGAAATGATTGACATTTTTTCAATAATTAATTAGAGAATTAAATGAAAATGATGTTGCACATTTACCTTTATTAAATTATAGGAAGTGGAGAAATGGGTTGATCTTAACAGGACAGAAACCTTTGCTGACCTATTAACCAAGATCGGAACTAACTCTCGAACTCTCGCCCAAGTTTTACTGCAGAAGGATAAATTGGCAGAAACGCTTCTGGAACATCTTGAATGCGCCGACAATGTCGCCTCATTTGAGCCAGCCTTTGCGTAAGTGCAGTAAAAGTTACAATTTCCATTAAAATGAATGGAAATGACAAAAAAATATATAACAAATTGTTGTGTTAAAAATTGTTTTCAGGCTCAGCATCGCACTTGCTCGAGACTTGGGGGAAGAATTTTATCCTCATTTTCAGGATTTTGTCAAAGTCATCATAAAAATTGTGATGGAATCAAAAAGTACTAACATTATCGAGGCTGGATTCAAATGTTACGCGTACTTATCAAAATATTTGCGAAGGCAGATTATCAAAGATCTTCAGCAGCACATGAAGCTGTTTTCCTGCTTCCTGAATCCAAAATTAAAAACATACGTCATGATATTTGCGTGTGAATCCTTCTCGATTGTGGCTGGAAAATTTGCTCGTGATCATCCAGAGAAGTTTTTAAAGTTACTGTTTTCAGTTTTCCTTCACAAACATCCTGAGGTTAGTTAGTTAAGCCATTCTTCCCACCAAACAGTCATTATCTATATTTTTAAAAAACTGATTGTATTCATTGTATTGTTTTATTTTCTTTGTTCAGCATGCTGTCGGCGTTGCAACGCTGTTGTTCGCGATATTTAAAGGGGTGGCAGGTACCATAAAGCTGCAAGGTCCTGGAATGCACTTTAAAGACTGTTTCACTTTTCTCTATTCTCTGGAAAATTTGGAAGAAATCAAAGTTTGGACGGATGTTTTATCCCATTTAACTTTGCGGCTAATGAATCATGGCAATGCGTCCAACAGTGAACAGCTAATTACCTTAATCGAAGTGGGGTTTAGAGTCATTTGACTTTAAATAAATCTAAATGTAATGTCCGACTTCTGCTGGAATATTAATTTAAATTTATTTTAAACCACGTAGGCAATTCTTGTGGAGAAATTGGAGGAGAAGCACGAAATTACACAAATCCTCAGCGTATATACAGCCATGGTGGAATTTAACAATGCTGGCAAAATCAATAACATCGCAAATTGTTCCAAAGTTCTTCAGAAAATATCTACCGAAAACAAACTTAGCGAAAATACAGAACTCTTGTGTCGGATCATTGTGGCAGTGGTGGAAGCAAAGTGTTCTGCGTTTGACACAGAAGTGCTAAATTTGCTTCAGCCTGTAATCAACATGTTACTTGAAAATCCATCGATATCATACGAAATGCTGGAGACCCTCGACAGACTTTTACGAGGATTCCGAGCTTACTTTCGAATGTTTTTGGAGCCCATCATGAAGGCATATGGTCGCACTGAAAATCCCCCTTACGTCACAGAGTGCCGCAATATTTCTGTGTACTGCCTAAGTGAAGCTATATTGCAACAAGGGGGTCTATTTCAACTTCCCAGTAGTTCGGATCACTACTTTTCCGGCTTTAGTTCTCCAATGTACTACTTTCAAGGCCAAAAACGCATAATTACTGTGTTGAATACTAGTAGTATCAAAGGAGTTGTTTGGGAGTGGTACGTATTTCATTTAAGAATCTAGAATAGCATTAAACATAATAATAAAATGCCAAGATTACTTGAATAATTCAACCTATTATGTTCTTTTTAATTGCAGCTGTCCACTATTAACGGAACTGGAAGACGACATTAAAGGTGGAATTGCTGAGAACAAAGTTCCATATTACATTCGACTTTTCCTCGTGTTTTCTCGTTTGAACAGCAGAAATTGTGAAAACTGTCTTCAGACCTGTGTTCGAATTTTCAACAACATCCTCCTTCAGTCAGAACAAGGAACTACTTATATTCTATCAGCAGTTAACTATTTGCTTCACGCCCTCCTAACCCAAATAAACACGAACGATTCCTTTTACGAAGGAATTAATATGACAAAGTTACTGGACTACTTGATCAATACAGCAACCGGTGCTTCCTATAAAAAATCATTTAGCCTGTGGAGTTTGAAGGTTTTAGACGTAGTAATCTATTTCATGAAAGAGGTAGGTAGTGAGAAGTACATGGAGGAGTTGAAAGACTTTGTCTTGAGAAATTGGAATTCTTTGGCTGACAACTTGATGTCGGGATTTCGAATGGTAAGATATGTAATATGCATAGTCTGTTAGCTATACATATTATGATTATGATTGCCAGTTAGTGTAAGTCAGAGTGCAAAGGATTTCCTTCGTTTTTGGTATAGGTTCGAGCTCTAACGGCGTCAGTTCTAAGAAATACAGTGAATCTGTTAGACAATGCTTCAGACAAAACTGTTGAAATGCTGGACAAATTCTTGGAACTTGAAGACATGAGTTTGACCAATTCCAAATATAGCTCTCTTGGAAAGTCAATATTAACAGAGTGTAAAGTGATTGTTGGGAGCGACAGCTACGACGTGGATCTTAAGTTGGTAAGTAATTCATAATACTACCACATTCCGCTTAATTATATTACGCGGACTTTTGTGCTAATAGGAACTTTCTAATAATTTTTTAGCTGGTCCTTAAGTACGTCCTTGGACTGCTATACACTAACTTCAACTTAATCTGGAGTCCTTGCATTGAAGCCATTCGACACGCTGGAAAGCACATTGTCATGTCAAAACATTGGGAAGTGTTTGGTGACCACTTTTGCCGAAATCAAAGTTATTCAGATAAAACATCGCTGGGTCAAATCAAGACTAGCATTCTTCCAGATTTAGAGGATGACTCAAAAGGTGAAGATTTTATGGATTTGCTAACTGTTACCACGTTTGGCTTGCCAAAATCGGATGCTGGGTTTACGGGTTCCGAGGAACAACTGGATGTACCTCAGTACAAAATTAATCTTTGGTTATCACTGAGAGGCCAACCTTTAACACGTAAAGAATACGGAGACATAAAAATCTTCGTGGATTCTACAATAGTGTAAGCGTTACTTCTACATTGTAATTATTTGCTGTAACATTTAAAAAGATTCTAGCTTTCATTATGGTTTTCTTTTGCTATTTACATAGTGGAATGCCGGATTCTGGTGAAAACGAGGTAAAACCTTCCATGCGCGAGCATTCCAAGGTGATCATTCCAATGCTCCAATTTCTGGAAGGGTGCGACTTGGTTAATGTTAACCACGAATTATGGGAAGCAGCCTTAAAGTACCTTACGTACGGACCGGAAGTTCAGAAAGCTGCATGGAAATTTCTTTTCGCGAAAAGGAAAAATAAATTGAAAAATTACAAGTGAGTGCTATAAAATATGTATGAACTTTAATAGTTAAATTCTTTAAAATATTTTAAAGTTGTATTCATTATTATTATCTTCCAGAGATGACATTGACCAAGTTCTTAATAGTGACTCAATGGACCCGTTTCATAAATTTCGAATCGATGCTGTCGACGTTTCCTTGAGCAAACAATACGAAAATGAAACTCTAGAAAAGCGATCCCTTTTGATGGACATTTTAATTCGAATATTGATCGGGAAAGAGCGTGCAATGAAAGGAGAAAAGCGGATACAGGTGCTACGATTTCTTGCTGGTTGCAATGAGTCGGATGCTAAAAAGTACTTGAGCCTCACAGTGGGTTCACTTGAAGAAGGTATGCATGTATTCCTTGAAATATTTTTTACTTGACTTTCCTTTTATAACAACACTTCGTTCACGTTGTTCTCACTTTGTTTGTTCTATTATTCTATTTATTAGTTCAACATCTACCTCCCAAAATCATTGAAATCAAAATCAATAAAATGACGTCTGCACTTCGAGTCTGGCGCTACAAGTTTCCTGACATTCTGGACCAAATTGTGAGTAGCGCCTGTGATCTGGCTTGTGCTGTCAACTCATCCGTCAAGCCTTTGCCCAGCAGAAGGTCGCTGAATCCCGAGGAGGAAATTCCGGATGAAGTATTTGAAGAACAGAAGAAGGCGGCGTTAAAAGCTGGGAGATTGTGCATTGTGGCATTTTTCAGTTCCCTTCCAAGGCTGAACATGAAGCAGGAATCGATTGATCGCATCTTTGAAGTGTTCATATGGCCTGCCCTTAAGGACATTACGGTAACATCGGTAGGCAGTGTCAGTTGGATTTTGAAACTATTCTTGGTTTGGAGCATTCATGAAAGGTAATGTCATATTTCTCATATTCAAGTCGTCCTTTACCGTACGTTATAATTTATAATTAATTATAATATGATCTCCATTTTTAATAGATACCACATTCTGCTGACAAAGTGCGAGGACGGAGATGTCTCCAGAAGTCCAATGTGGCGGATGTTTGACCTGCTGGAGTCAAAGTCATCAGTTTTCGAAGTTAAAAAGTATTTACTGGGGATAATTTTTAATTTGATGAATCCTCCCGAAATTCCAGAGGAATCGGAAGAGCCAGAAGAGTCATATTTAAACTGCAGTAACTCACCTCTGGACGTGACTGGCACGCATCACTTTGAAACATCAGAATCTGTCGGCACAAACATTGTGCTGCTAAGAAAGGAGGTTATTCTGAATCTATTTCAAGATGCTCAAGTGTTTAAAAAGTTTACTACTCAGTCTGGTGGAGGAAACTGCTTATCTCTCATTTCCTTGCTGGCTGGTTTCGCGAGTGGAGGAGAAATGAACGAGAAGCTCTGTAGTGTTATCATTGACACGTTTTCAATGTGCAAAAACAACGAAGAAAATCTGTACAATAGTATTGTTGCAGCTGGGAAACTTTTGGCAAATCTGGAAGAGCCGCTGCCCTTGCTTATGTAAGTTCATTAACTTGAAGTTTAAGGATTTTGCACTAATTCGGAATAATAAAATGTGTTTTGTTAAAACGCTTCCAGGAAAATGGCTCCAAATTTTGCATGGATAAGTGGTCGACGATTGAGAACAGCACTTGTTGAAACGCTGGATGCAGTTAAAGAAACAGTGATCTATGAAATCATAAGTGGAATGAACTCTTGGGTCGAAATGGCTGAAGATACACCGAATTTTAGTAAACGACAAGAGTCATTTGAGAAAGCAGAAAATTTTGTACAGAATGACAATTTTGATTTACTATCGTACGCCCTAATTTTCTATAATGCAGTTTACTGTATAAGCAAGGTACACAGTTTTTTGTCTGCAAATTTTAAGCTTGGGAATGTCAATTTGCGTGTTACAGATTAAATTTTATTTTGGTTAGGAGGATGATATTGGTGTCAGAAACGCGTCGAAAAATCTACTCATGCTGATGGCGTCGTGTCTCAAGAGCAAAGCAACGTCAGATGACGCAACCAAGAATAATGTGCATAAACTGTTGGATTCAGTCATCCTGCCAAAACTTCGGAACAGAATTCAAGAGAAGGAGGATAAACGATACGAGGATGTACTTAGAGTTTCATTTGCTTTCATTAGTTGTTGTAATGAACTGCATGGGACATTTAAAGAGTTGATGAGCTTATTGACTGAAGACATCATCGATGGTCTGTGTGACATTCAGGTTCATTTACGAACTAGGGCCATGAACAGGTATTTGAAGATGAGCTGCAAGAATGTCATTATAAGTTATATCAATATTATATGCTTTCAATGCTTACAACTATTACCGTTTTGTAGACTCTGTAAAAAAGTGATGGAGGTGTCACATGACGTTAGCCCAGCGGTCCTCCAAGCATATATTTTACCAATGGCCACTCACAGTCTCTTTGATGAGGAACGTCTCAGCAAAAACTTTAACGAACTTATAGATTCATCAATTGAGGTAAGTCAAGGTCAAATTAAAGTTCTCAATGATTACCGCGTAGATATTTTATTGTTACTAAATTTGTATTTTGATTAACGTTATTTCACACAGGTTTTGAAAGCCGTCATGTCAGCCACATCTCATGAACAGTATTTCTCGTACCTGAGTAAGCTTCTGGATGATACCAAGAAGAAGACACGACTGGCGAAACAGTTTGAGCGTGTCCTTATAGCTATTATGGATGCCTTCCATTTTGATTTACGACTTGCATGTCCCGAAGAAGCCAAGAAGAATGAGGAACAATGTGATGTATCCGCAAACTCACAACTTGAAACTTGTAAGTCATCCAGCTTCCTGAACATTGTGTCTTGATAATAATTTGTGCATTAAAATATGATTTAATTATTCTATATACAGTGAAACCTGAGGATACTAACCCAAGTGACGATTCAGAAGAAGAATCTAATAACAAGGAAGAGTTCAACATACCAAAGGATGGTCCACAACAAACCATGACATTGCTACCGCACCCAGCTGCGGTCAAATGCCTCGGCATCTTAAAATCGTCAATTATTCCAAAGCTAAGAAAGTTTCTCAATTTTGAGGAAACAGCTACGCACAAACTTTCTCGATCTACAAAAACAGTGGATGATGACGTGATCCTGAAAATCCCTTGTACCATTGCCCTTGTTAAACTGCTGAAGAAAATTCCCAAAGCTGAAGGCCAAAATGGCATTAGATCAATTATCCCATCAATCACAGCCGGATTAAGGAATGAGCTTGTGTCTGTTCGAAACACGCTGAGAAAGACCCTGTTGAGCGTTGTAAAGGAACTTGGAACAAGCCATTTGAAAATCGTGGTCGGATATCTAAAGTCTTCATTGCAGCGAGGCTATCAAAAGCATGTTCTAAATTACACAGTAGCGTATTTGTTGAGATGTCTTGAAAACGAATTGAGGGCGAATCCGAGTCATGTGCCCGTCAAAGAAATTTTGTCCTTGTGTGAGGACGAATTGTATGGAGTCATGCAAGAGGAAAAGGAACTGGCGGCAATTAAGCAGAAAACGCGAGAGGCAAGCAAAAGCAATGCGTGTCCAATTCTCAAAGTTTCGGCAAAGTGCGTCTCTGACGTTGAACAGTTAAACCAGCTAATTGACCCTGCAGTGAAACACTTGACGGAGAAAAAATCACTGAAAGTTGCAAAGGCTTCCAGACAGTGGCTCGTCTCTGTCAGCGAAGGCTTGGCCGACAACAAGGCTGCAAACTGTTATGAATTACTGGAGTGGTTATTTCAAGTTTTGAACAAGGATGGTGCTCGACAAGACGAAAAGGATGCGGAGGACCAGCCTTCACCCAAAAAACGGAAATTATTGGAGACCCCAGTCGACTCAAAGATCATTCCTACGCTAAAGAAGAAAACTGTGTCAGAAGGAAAAGTTGGTGGACAATCGCTTCTTACAGAATTTGCCTTCACGTGCTTGTATACTGGCTTGAACAAGAATGGGAGATTTAGAGAACGATTGAATGGCAACGATGCCTTATCAGTACTGGACCAATTTGTACCTAGTCTAGCCGAAGGAATCAAGTCATCTTCCAAGCAGGTTGGTCAATTTATTTCTCTTTTTGTTCAAATTTTTAATTTAATGTGTCGCTGTTGAGATTAAACAACTTGAATCTGTTTTCCTCTTAGGTCAATGTGGTGGCATTACGATGTATTACCTTGTTACTAGAATTTGATCTGTCAAATTTTAAAAAGTCTCAAGTCATCGATAGTCTGCAAAGAAATGGATTCATAGCCATGAACACTCACTGCTACCGGAATACTACAGACTCGGAAATTACAAATTCAACCTTCAAAGTAAAATGTTATATTTATTTATGTTTCATGTTGTATGGTGTTCAATATCAATTCTAGCTTAAACTTACATATTTGTTCTCTGACCTGCAGTTCCTCTCAGCGTTTTTCATTCGTTTTTCGGACTTCAAAATTGTTCTCCAAGATTTCGAGCTGATGTTGAAGTGCATTCAAGGTTATCTAACTGACGGAAATTGTTCGGTAAGGCTGTACTAGAAATTTGTTAAATGTATTTACTTGAATAATTATTTTCTATAAGATGGTGAATTGTGAATTCAGCATTTTTTTGGGGGTTTCGTAGAGTTCGGCCTTGACATTGCTGAAAGGAATACTTCAAAACAAATATAAATGCGCAATACTACCAGATCTCATGCAGGAAGTTTTTAAGCAATGCATTACAAGTTACTATCAGCATATTAATGAAGGTTGTCGACAGGTATGTGACATTACTGAAAAAAAATCAGAACCATCACTAAAATTGATAATGCATTAAGTTGCTGAATTGTTTTCTACTTGCAGGTTTATTTGACTTATTTGAATAACTATTTGACTGATCCGAAAGACTTGTACTTGGAAGTACAACTTATTTTACGACAGCTCGATTATGAGCACGAAAGTGGCCGTTTGACTGCTACCGAAATCTTAAATTCGTTGCTTCAAAATATTCCACAGGTGAGATAAAGCTTCCGCGATTTATCATTTTTAAATCACTAACAATGTTACTTGTATTTCCACCTACATATTCTCTCTTCACTTCAATAGGATTGTTTGGACGAAATCAAAGAGCTCGTGTTCCTAAAACTTCTCGCCACTTTGGACAAGGAAAAGTTTCCCAAAGTACGGGAACGTCTTGGTGAAGCTATGAAATCCCTATTTAAGCTTGAGAAAGGAAAATCCCTGGTCAAGATTTTACTGAAGCTTTTGCTATTAGATAAGCACGTAAGTTACAAAATGTTTTGTCAAAATGTCAATATGAAAATTATAAGAATAGCTCTATAATATCATATTATTTGTTTCAAAGATCCCTGAGTTGGACACCTTCTTCCTGATCGTCGGTTTGGTAATCGATGACCCAAAAATATTTAGCAACGAGGATATTAGCATCATTATTGGAAGGATCAGAGATGTCTTGGAACCAACATCATTGGCATTGTGCTCGAATAACTCACGAATAACCATCCAAATTAAAGATTATATGATCTTCCAAGCTATGGTTGCCTTCAAGAAAGTATTAGCCCGAAATGTGTACGACGTTCCGCTGTGGTCAATCAAATCACCATTATCTGGAGATGTTCGTCAGATTTTCGGTTAGTCACTAACTTCCATAATGTTGCTTTTGGTTGGATAATTATATATTTCATCAAATCACATTGCGTGCTATAAATTACAGGTACGTTACGGGAAGTGTACTTATTGTATGAACACGAATGGGTCCCTCTCATCGCTGTAGACATCATATCCATCGTCCTTAACAAGTTGGAGTTAACGGATGAAGGTGCAAAAAGTTTACTTGCAAAAAGTATCGAACTAGAGAAGTCCACTTGTGTGTTTCTTGCAAATGGAGACGGTCTGCGACAACTTCTAGGGAAGATATGGGTGGCCATGAAAAGGTCGGAACGGGAGGATTTGCTGGCTAAGGTAGTACCTACTTGTCTTTTTAATTACACTAGTCTTTCATTACCCCTACTCCATTTTGATTTGATAGCAAAAGTAATTCTTGTTTCAATTTGATTTTCAGGGTGCATTTGTACTAGTTTTGCTCATTTCGGTAGCAGCTCGTTTCAAGGACAAGGAAATATTTACAGACACGATTGCACATATTCGGAAAAGTGTGAATGGAGAAGTTGTAAAAAATCCAAAAGTTACCACAGTGGTAGGTCTACACTATGTTCACAATTTTATGTTATGAAGTCATGTCATTGAACTGTTATACTGTGTTTTTATGCGTTGTGTTTTTAACACACTTCATACGTTCCTTTTTGTGACTTTTATCATACCAGCGATCCGTGGCGTTGGGATGTTTTCGAGGAATAGCAAAAACTTGTCCTCGAGATGCCATTGAGCAAGTGGTTGAAATTATGACGAGAGTTGCTGTCCGTGAGTTGACGGATGACAATGTACCACGTAAGTTTAATCATCTATAATTTAGTTTGTGTGTAATGGTTTTCGATAAAATTAATTTATACACCACAACACTTTGTTCTTATATAATTTCAGAGGATGTAAAGAACGAATGCGAGAAATTGATTGCGGTGCTCAGAGATGTGATTGGAAACTCCACCTTCAATGTGGTACATGCTAAAGTAAACGACTTCCTTCATAAGAAGAGGAATCTCAACAGAGCCAAGAAGAAGGAAAACGTAATGTTATATTATGCCTTTTATATTTGTATTGAAAAGCATTCTGATGTATACAGTCAAAAAATATATTTTTTTAATTTCGTTTGTTTAATTCGTTCAGGCTGTTCTCCACCCCGGTCTAGTAAGGAAACGACCAAAAAAAAGTGAATGTTCCGTTTAAAGGAAACAAAAAGAGGAAAACAAAGTAAAACTAATAAATTGAGTTGTATGTTTTTGTATACATACATACTTTACATACACGTATTTTGTGTTCATCTCTGGATTGGACTTTTAGTTAACATTACATTCGATTTACAGCTAAATTATAAATTATATACGATACTCTCTATTTTATTTAAAAGTAATAAAAAATAATTATATATACCCCTTCTGTAAAACAATTAAGCAGACTATATTTTGTGCAGAAAGTATGCTTAAAAATTGGTAAGGAAGCAATCAATTACTGACAACTGACGAAACATGCAGAACTGATTGTGTGCATGAGATTCTAGTGCATGTTTACGACAGACTAAATATCACACTTGTGGTCAATCATAAATAATAATCATAAAATAATTCGTATATAAAAAAGGTGTCGTGCACTAAATGGATATTTCTCTCCTAGCATCTATTTGAACATTAATCGGTTTCCTTCCATCAACAACGTTGCGATCTTCTTTTCTGTTTCGACGCTGCATTGACATTACTTCAATGCTTGTTTTTGAAGGTGACGACGGCAGCCAATCTGAGGTGGTTTGTGGTGGTGAGGGCCTTATAATAGCTATACCTTGCTCATTGTCATTAACATCCTTGATAATGTTGTGGCTTTGCGTTTGGACACTTTTTCCACATTGTCCTTCAGATTCGACTGCAATAAACGATGAAACTTGTAATTTTGGGGTATCGTGCAAAAAATTGCTAAAAGATTCATCATAAGACATTACTATAAGACAACTTTATACCTGTTTGTGTCATGTCTTCACCAAGACGTTTGTCATCAACGTCACGTACTACAAAGGTTTCAGCCATAATTTGAACCTCATTCACAATGTCCTCCAGAAAAGCGTTTAATTCCGCAGCGTTAGGAAATAGCTGAGGGTCAGCGATGGCGGAAAAGCGTATTCTACCACAATAGCTTTGGGTAGACAAACCGATTCCTAAAAATATTGTTGATATTGAGTATTGTTGATATTGAGATATTATATGCATGTCATGAATGCATGAAATAAACTAATTGCAAGTCAATTTAGCTAAAATGGTATCAATCACCAATCACCATACCTGTTGTAGTGACCAAAGGAATCCATGCCGTCGCATCGACAAGCTCCCCATTGAACATTTTCACTGATGTCTTGTATCCGGGCAGATTGCTCAACATAACTGGCGTTCCAGACAGAGCGAACAGTATTTCATGCAAAAATTTTGGAAAGGACCCCAATGCTTGTTGCATAAAAAAGTTGAAAACTGGATCAGGCTGACTTGCACACTTTCTAATTTCTTCATGCGTCTTTGCTAATCTCAGCTTTGGGTCGTCAACTCTCAAATTGTTAGCATATCTGCACATGGTGAATTGATTAACCAGGCGCCTATCCTCTTTGTATGGAAGCATGACACCGACACTTCCCAAATGCAACTTGAGCGGTACCGGCTTCCCCGGAAATATTCTCAAGTGCGTTTTGTACAATGCACCGTACACGGCAGATAAGGTGATTGAAGTTACAGAAGTTCCGGAAGCCATACGAATGCGTCTCAACGTTTCCATTTCAATTGGAGAGCTTCTGGCCAACACTTTGGAGTGCAAATAGCGTTCCACTCGGTATTCACTCGGAGAGAATATGAGGATTAGGAGATTCTTGAAAAAGTTCATTGGGCCCACCACACAAATTTTTGCCCAGATGTACGCTTTAATCCAGATGGGATTCTGGAATCCTTTCGTGGGATCTATGGGGAGCTCTCCAGGCACATCCGCAAGAATGTCATTGACCATCATGACGAAAGAGATTCCATCACAGTATGCGTGATGAAGCCGGACTACTAGGGCGTAGTGAGACGTTTTCTTGGATTCTTCCGGCTCTCCTGCCATGCGGTATTTGGGAACCATGAGTATTTCCCATTGTGGTTTGTCATCTCCATATTCCGTTCCAACAAGTTTGGAACAAATGTCGATTAGCCTGGTCTCGTCTATAGTCTCCTCTGGATCGAAATCGTCCAGGGGTCGGACATGTTTGGTCACATCAAACGGGACTTTGGTGTCCCAACAAAAGTACCCAAACTTGTGGGTCATCACGTGTTTCAACTTGTCATATTCCTTTGACTTTGCGAATGCGTCAGTTAACTTGGATCTGATCAAATTTAGGTCTGGAGTTCCACGAATAACTTTGTAGCCATGAATGAAGGACTTACTGCTTCCGTGTAGCTTGACCCCGAAAACAGAGTCCTCTCCGTTGGCGATCACGTATCGTCCCGGATAATAGTAGTTGCAGGCCAGTTGAGAACAGAAGCGAAGGGCAACGTTGACGCAATAGACAAGAAACGCTATGGGCCAATACAGCAGAGCAAAGATTGCCCCCAATCCCAGCTCATGAATGGAAAGCACCTCGATTGGATTCAAAAACTTTGGAAACATGTTTGAGCGCTTATCCAATTTCACTTCACATGAACACAAAATAAAATCCCTATGTACAGGAATTTAGGGTGAAAAATACTGAAAATGTGTTACGAATATGACACGTCTGACGAGTGGTGGCGTATGTACATTATTGGCTATTGGAGTCAATTAGTGCATGATTTATATTTTTCATATAGTTTCCTTCTTTTCCAGCGACAAAGGACTAGACAAAAATTTCACAGACAAATAATGTCAATTTCTGATGATATCACTATTTTTGTTTCAATACTGGAATTGAGTTATCTGAAACGTTACATTGTGTCAAGTGAAGAAAATATATGTCTGCGCTGCGGTTTGGCTGTCCGATCACTTCGGTCCACTGAACCCAACTGAAACATGAGAGATCTAACTAGATATTGTGGATTTTCAATTTTTGCGTTAACTGTGTGGCGTCTTCCCAAGTCTACCATGTAATGAACGGACTTCAACCTGAGTTCCCATAAGGTTCCCCGATACATGAGGTTCTACATGCGTAATATGGTTTCATTGTCATGATTTATATTCCATCATAATATCTGGTTATATTGGACAAGTGGACAGACATAAATTTATCTTCACGTTATGTAACATACCTAGTTATGTTATATCACACAGGTAGAAATATCGTGAAAATATTCTAGAGTAACATTAAGTGCTTACGATGATGTTACTCCGCCATGTTTTTTGGAAGTACTCCATTATTGTCATTCGCACATAATGTTCAAGCCTTTGCTTCCTTTGTTGTTAAAGAAGAGTTGGGTATAAATCTATGCCCCTGTCACTCATCATTTCTTTTTTATATTAGGCATTTTGCATTTCTGCCTGGGAAAATTGGGCACATGACACCTTAAAATTTCATATAGGCAAAACCCTTTGTATTGACTTCAGAGAAGAAGTCCTACTTTTGTCACTTTTTGGTCAAGTAGATGCTGCACATTGTTGCGTTTTTGCAGGTATGTATGAGATAAGTATAATTCATGGATATATATTTTTTTGTTACGGGCCACCTCTATATTTTGCGGTCATAATGTAATATGTATGCAGCATTGCAGGATATTTCGACATACAGGACATCCATGCAATATAGTTGAACAAAGTCATCTTAAGGTTCATTATCATTAGAAAAACTTACATCCTGCCTAAAAAACAGATAGAGTGGGAAACAATTGTTGGTAATAGGTATGCTTATGGTGTTTGATAACTGGCCCAAAGTGAATGTCAAAAAGCATTGAAATGATGAGCGAATGAGGAGTGAACATTAAATGAGTTTATCACAGATAGGATTGGTTATTATTGCCATTTTCTGTGAAGTACAAAAATGAGCGTGTAGGGCAAGCGGATTCATTTTTCCTCTTTTTATTTGCTCACTTCAGAGATTTGCAAAGGGTTCAAGTAAAAATGAAAGCGACCTTGACGTTTCATTGAAGCCTGCTCAGGCAAAAAAGCGCTATATGGTATCATCATTGTACTAACATGTAATCCTTTTGTCGCACACCATCACCACCACCACCACTCTAACCAAACTACTTTGCCTTCGGTCATCATCTTTCACACGCGCAGTTATACGGTATAGGTTATCCACGCTTTATAGGTATTATTATGCGTTATAACGCTTGTACTAGTAAAAAAAGTGAAATAAAAACTTCATCTATAAGGAACATAATATAGCACCTAGTTATATGAGCAGACAAAATGGCAACCCCAAACACAAGAACAATGGTGGCGCTTGTGCTCCATTCGGCTTCATAGTTCACAAACTGGGCCCTTATAATGACGGTGACCGTAAAAAACGTGCTCTACTGAAAGAATACAGACGACTCATACGAATATATACCTATAGGGATTCCTATACTTTACCTGCTCATTCTATATCAAAGATGCCTACTTATAGTATTTGCATTGCATTTAGTTTTTTTTTTTGGACAAGTGCATCGTTTCTTTTTTTGCACGTTGTGATAAATGACAAATGATCAGTAGTAGGTTATCAGCACAACGTGTGGTTTGCTTGTCTTGGACGGATGGCGACTTGCAGTGAGTAGACGAGTTATGGGTAATCAATTGGATTACTCTGTGGTGTGCTTTCTTGGGGTGCTGTTTGTGTGAACAAATAAAAAATACACAAACCAATTGAAAAATTATAGACTATAAAAAATATCTTTAAAACATTCGCAAGTCCAGAGATTAACTATTTTCATTCAACTCCCTCAGTCCTTTTTATTAAAAGGACGTGACATTAAATCGGAACTTGTTAAGGACTAATTGTATGCATGCATATGCATACTAATGATAATGACTGACAGCAGACAACGTAATGAAGCATGTGGCGTACTCGTACGTATTTAAGTAGGCATGTATAGTAATCGAGATTGAAATTTGGTAGGTATACGAACATGCAGTCAGACTCTTGACGTTAATTTCCATCATCTAAAAGAAGAAGTGGTTTTTATGAACAATTGGGGCATTTAAGCATCGTGTAAAATGAGGTCCTCTATACTAAACAAATAGGGCCAAGGTTTGCAACTTGCAAAATTATACTTTTTATTGTAAACACATACCTAAAATACGGTTGCATACATAGAATAGAATCTGTTTATATTCAGTAGTCATTTAATAATAAAGTACTTTTACAAAAACGACGTTTTTTAACTATGCAGGCGCTGATCGTGTAGAATACAGGAAGATTCAAATTGAGATGAATATGATGAAAAATGATGATCCAGGTAAACATACATTTTTCTTTGTGCTTCTCCTAGTTAGTTTACCACCACGCGTACGAGTGCTCTAGTTTGTCTAATGGGTTGCGACTGTCTGTCTCTTGATATGATCACCCTAATTATTTAAGTCTTTACGAATATTTGTAATAACCAATCCTAAATGTTCATTTATATATGGCATAACATGTACGTACAACGAAGGGTCGCTTTCGCTTCCAAGCACCGGCTTCTAGTATAAATAATATGACTTCCATAATAGTACTCGTGGCCGCTCTGACCGTCAACAAGTCCACAGGTTTGTATGACTAGTGACCATCATGTGATAATGAACTTCAACCACGTTATTGACTTTCAACTCATGGAATAAAGGATTATTATTACCGATGAGTGATCTTGCGGCTTGAACCAAGTCAACGTAGCCCTTTCCAATTAGGTAGACTTCATACAACATTATAAATTACATATCATATACTCTTGCTTGTGTATACTATAATATACTTTCGACATTTTTGTTAAATAAGTTTATTAACCATATTCCAGGCTTTGGAATTGAAATTCAGTGAACTAATGTCATATACGGGGGATGGAATGAAAAAACGTACTTCTCGTTTCAATATGAGCTATAGAGGACCCTGGGATTTTGGGATGATTATGATAAGACATTAAGCTTCTAGGGAAGGGAAGCCAATGTCCATTGTCGAATGCATGCACGCCAGCATAAAAACATATATACGAACATCTTCAAGAACTTGAACCCCTTTCAACCGAGTAGAAGGACGATGCATGATGAATGATGATTATGCGTCATTGATTGAACGAAATTGAGAATGAAATTAAATCTTCATTTTTAGGTAGTTTTGTATTGCCATTGCCATCCTACATCCTAGGAAAAGTGATGCCATTTTTAATGAAAACGTTGATAAAATACACGATGGAACAATGGTTGTATTTATATGCTATGAACATGCTAATCAGGGATAATTGATTTGAGTTCTGCACTTGTGCAGTGACGACTTTTATCCAGAGGATAAGATGGAATAGAAACTGCCCATTTGCATACCGCAAATATTCCCTTTTCCATTGCAGATAGCTCTGTGGCTGAAATTTGTTTGAAAAGTGCTTTGAAAATCTGTCACAACAATACGAGCAACACTTTAGTAAATTCTCGTGTTAATTATAAAGTATCATTTAACGTGTTTGCTGGAACTTACAGGACTATTCTTGAATGGCATTAGCAAAGATGTCAAATTGTCTTTGTTTTTCAATCCTCCGTCAACGTTGTTGTTGGGCAATTGGTAAATGAAAACCTCTCTGTAGTTTCTGGGTGGGATGTACTATTGGTAAGGTAAAAAATGCATTGCAATTATTACCCTGTAATTATATTAATTAAGCACGAAAATAGACCCACCTTAAACTTTGAATTTCCACCCCTAATATTTGCACTTGCATACGTATCCCCCAGTAGTTTCGAAATTAATTTCGTGGATTTTTCAATCAGATCTGCTTTGTGCGTCAAGTTGATATGAATTTTTCCGAAGATATCGGAGATTGAAACTGGCGACAATGAAGTTGTAGTTTTGAGCTGTACAAATGTAAGGCTAAGATAAAATATGTAAGCGTTACGCATTTTTATAAAAAAAATAAATGTAGTTATTGGGAAGAGCCTAAAAATTGCTAATTAGAAATCTCACTTAGCCCCATAAAAACGAATGGTCTTGCTTAATATGGTTTCTTGTCAACAGCTATATTAAAATCATGCAAAACAATTAGTAAAATAACATGTCATATTTTATCTTACGGAGAATAATATTATGACCAAGTAATTCGTTTTATTTGCTGTTTTGTGAACATAAGTGCATTGTTTCAATTCCCAGAATCAACGATGTTATGATTCATTAAAATGTAATTGATTGCTTCTTTAGTTTCTCAACATAACCATAGCCCGAGTTTATATTGAGCTTGTCTTTTGCATTATTTGAAGTCCTTGATAACAAAATATTATGCAAAACGGAAGTTTATCAGTTTGCTGAGATCAAAAGCATTTGATCCGCAGTATCAATTGTATCGCATCATTTTCCATGTGTGGGTTAAAGTTAAACTAAACTAAACCATTAAACTCACGAAAAACGTCTCGAGTCGACGATGCCATCAAAAGGGATAAAAAGTGTTCATCATGCAAAGTAGCCAGTAGGAATATCCTCCGACCGACTCGGATAATAATGATAAGAAGTAAACCCTAAAATAAAGTGAAACATGCACTTCTACAACATTTAATCTGCTAACCTCATGAAAAATAGGTACAATTACTAACCAAAAACACCAAAAAAATGTATTATGCAAATCGCGCATACATTTGCATATTGCATTTTTGCATACAATCATAAGCTTTAAGCATCCTTATCGACATTAATTTACATAAAAAAAGTTTTTACTGCGCATTGTATGGAGAAGAGAACGAAGGACCCATGCACATTCAAATTGAATCATTAAAAAATTAATTAAAATGGTTCGAGTTATATTTTTTATACCAGATCACAGCTTTAGTTGAACAAACCAAGTTTCGGTTTTGGTCAAGTTAAGTGCCAACAGTCAAAATGTGTATAATTAGAGTTTACTTTATTTACTCCTCCGGACATATCCCAATGCAGTCAGTGATGAGCAGAGCAAAGCGTGTGCTTTAATCGTACATTTTCGTATTTTCTAGTTTTAGTCAAAGTAAACTAATTATTGATTTTTAGTAGTAGTGGTATATAGTTTAGTTAATTGTAGCAGAAGAAACTAGCCAAGAAAGATGCTCAAGTCTCAGGGCGAGTTGTTAAAGTTGACCTCGTCGCTGGAGAAAGCGACGGGGGATCAGGAGGAGTTTTGCGCGAGCTGTAATACAAAAACCGTTAATATTACGGAGTGCAGCGCGCTGGCCAGGGTCTACTTTCGTGTTCCAAAGGATCGCCAGAGTTGGAAAATTTGTAACCAGTGTGGATTGACGGCTGCTAAATTTGAAAAGGTAATTAGTAATTAAGTAATTATTATCCGTCACATGTCATGTCACGTGATGACGGAACGTATTAACGTCTGATAATTAATGATGTTGATGACTGACTACATTAAAAAGGTAAATGGAATACAATTTTAATTGGGTGTTTTTTTCAATCCGTAGGAGTCAAAGAAAGAAATTAAATCGAATGGAAACTTGTTCTCGGTATGGACCGAAACAGCACCGGATTATCCAGAGTTTGTGGATTTGGAGCCAATTGAGGAACAAGGTAACGTAAAATATTAGTTTTAAACTCTTAACACGGTTATACGAACATAATTGTTTGAACTCACAATCAGTTGATGTTGAATATTTTTTATAACTGTTTCAGCAATGGAGGCTGTTGGGAAGTCAACGTCCTCTTCTACGCCACTTTACTCTGTATCTGAAGACGTGATGACGAAGGAAATAAATGACTATTTGAGGCGATTTTCTATTGTTGAGCATACAAAAAAACTGAAGGCAACTTTAGCCGACGAAGTTGATGCATTAGGTTAGATGTATTGGAAGTAAAACGGATATAAGGCTTAAGGTAGTTAAGTCTCTCCGTAAAATCTGACACATGTAGTAATTACGTAGAAGTTTTAAATTTCCAGGTAGGGGATTTGACGAAACTAACAAGCTGATGGAACAACTTTCCAATAACATTTCGGAGTTAACAATGAACGTTAATAATGCAATAAAAAGAACCGCCCGCACGGTGGACAGAATCGAATTGGGAACGGTGGACATAAGTGAAAATGGAGCTGTGGAAGTTCAAGAAGATGCTCATTTAGCTGAGAAGCTGAGACTTGCCGGAAGTAAAGGTCATGTGCCGGATGCGGTAAAGAATTTTAGAAGGATTGGTTAGTGGGTTTTGCGAATTGTATATGTTTTACATATAGTTTTAGTCAGTGAATTTAAAGTTGCATGTTCTAATCACGTTAATCCTTTGTACTGTAGCTAATGCCGGTATCAAGGATCGTCCAATGAAGGTGCAACCAGGACTAATGGAGGATGCTTTGATTAAAAAGGTTCGTGTTTAGATGTGGTAATTATGTCAATTGTTATTGTATATCTGATTGTGATGACTAGTGATATGTTCGATATGATTTGTTTTCGTTACTATCAGCTTCAAATTTCTAAGGACGCACCTCATCATCGTAACCAAAATTGCGAGAATACACCTCCTGCTGCAGCGCAAAAGCATATCCGGAAGCGGAGACTTATGTTTAGGCCTCCAATGCAAAATACATTGGTGTATGCAATGTATGCAGACTTGCTAAGCTTTTGGGTTCCAGCAAAACTCATTTCTGTGACTAAACTCGAAAATGACAATGTGAGCACACTAGACAAAGTTTTTTCATTGTAAAGTAATTGTAAAGGGTTTTATGTGTGATTATATATGTCTATAATTGTAAGTATATTTTTCCCTAGTCTGTCGTGACCGTTCAGTTGCAAAATGTTGAGTCGTACCGACAACGTCGGCAAACAAACCGTCAAAATTTATCTCCTACTACGACAACATTGTTTGGAAAGCACATTGCCTTCACAAAACCTGTTACCGATCTACAATTGCCTGTCGGAACGAGAGTGATTGCAAAGTTTAATGATTCACTTGGATATCATGCTGACATGAAGGGACTGAATTATGCAGGCATTGTTGCAGAGGCGCGTGATTCATCAAATCGTCATCGGTAATGCACTCAAACTTGATTGAATTCCAACTTATTGTTACTAGTACTCTGTTGCTTAAGAAGGCTACCATTATTGATGATAAATTATATCTTTGCTAGATACTTAATATTTTTTGATGATGGCTATCCACAATACACTCAACCTGAAGAGGTGTTCCCAGTGCTCGAAGTCTCCGAAGCAGTTTGGAACGACGTCCATATCGATGCTCAAGATTTTGTTAAGAAATTTCTGAATTGTTCAAATCAACAATTACTAGAGGCTAAAGTCGGTGATCAGTACAAGATTGAGTATGATGGTTAGATACTCATAAAAATTTATTTAACCGAATATTAAAGTATTTATTTACTGTGTGTAGAATGAATATTTTTGTTCATAATATTGAAAACGTAATTGAATCTATGTCGTTCGAATTTTAAGGTAAATGGGTAAAAGCCCGAGTGGTGGAGATGGATTGCTCTATGATGAAAGTACAGTACTCAGAATACTCCCGATTGGGATACGAATGGATTTACCTGGGTTCACCACGTATAAAGCACATCCATCAAGCAACCGGTACTTCTGGAAAGACAAGCGGTGTTGACGGTGCTAATGATGCGAAGGCGCTGGAGGTAGTAGAACAATTCGCGTCTTTAAAATCATCTTATCGATTCGATTAAGGTTGTTAAACAAATTGCGTTATATTTTGCAGAACTGTGCAGGTAGAAGTGGATCAGTGGGAATGTCACGTAAATGACAAGTTCTTATTATCACTTTTTTATGAAATATACATACTTGGAACTATGTATTTTAACCCTGATCTCAATATACTAATATTGGTGATTTTTTTGTTGACTTCACTAGAATCACGTTTATCAACCGAGAGCCCAAAAAAGAATACGTATAATCGTGAGTGCTTGATTTTTGAAACTGCAGGATCCACGCAGGTAATGATCGCTTTTAAGCTATGATTACAGATACGAAATGTACGAATAGTTAGAATAATTTTCTTGGTTATCGGTTGCAGAAAATTCAAATTCCGAAGAACTGCCCTTCTCCAAGAGAATACGTCGCTCATGTTTGCTCCCCTTCTTGTACCTTGGCATATGTTGATAAAGAGTTTCGAAAGATTAGCCCACTGGCTATTCCTTTCCATCTTGGCTGGGCTCGGTAAGAAAATTGACCTTGTTCATGTTCAGCAAAGAATATTTTTATCTGACTTAATTACCTTTTTATTCATTGTAGTGAATTTCGAGGAGCGAGGCTTGGTAGCGTTGCGTACAACACCCCATGTGGATTACGCCTGACAAAGTATGATGAGATCCATGCTTACAACAGGAAAACCGCAAACAACTTGCCAATAGAATTCTTCTCTTTGGAACCTTCAATTGATTGTTTGAACGAATTTAAGCCAGATCGTCAGCTTGTCTTCATAAAGGTTGGGCTATTAACAATTTAATAGACTGGTTGAGCATAATTTTACTCATTGTTCCCGTTAAATGATTTCATTATTGATTTCTGTTGAATTTCAGGATATTTCATATGACAAGGAATGGACACCAGTCCAATGTGTGAATTCAATCAATTATGATAAGCCTGAATTATTGGATTACTTAAGCCACCGTAAGCCCGGGGATGGCGTAGTTGTAGACAATGATGATGGATTTATGGTGTGCTGTGACTGTGTAGATGATTGCAAGGTAAATCTTCCAAACGCTACTTCATCATAATGTGAAAATAGAAAATACTTTCCAATTGTGTATACTCAAAATAATCATTTATTTTTAAAGGATAAGACCAAGTGTGCGTGCTGGCAGTTAACGCTCTCTGGAATCTCCTTCAAAAAGAAATCTTCACTCCGAGGTTACGAGAACCGACGCTTGAAAGACTGGGTTGAAAGTGGAATTTATGAGTGCAATCATAAGTGAGTGTACAAAAAGATTTTGTTGGCATTGTTTTAATTAACTGTTTTTATTAACGTAATTCAATTACTAATTGGAGTCGTATTAAACAAACAACCTTGTAGATGTAAGTGTCAAGCAAACACATGCCTGAATCGAGTTGTTCAAAGTAAGGTCAAATGGCCGGTTCAAGTCTACAAGACCGCTAAGAAAGGATGGGGAGTTCGAGCCCTGCATGACATCCCCAGAGGATCGTTTCTTTGTGTTTACACTGGGAAGCTCTTGAATGACGCTGGAGCTAATGAAGTAAGTTT
>CM023203.3:37545448-37604459 GCA_004115045.4 Sinella curviseta | reverse complement strand
AAAACTTACTTCATTAGCTCCAGCGTCATTCAAGAGTTTCCCAGTGTAAACACAGAGAAACGATCCTCTAGGGATGTCATGCAGGGCTCGAACTCCCCATCCTTTCTTTGCGGTCTTGTAGACTTGAACCGGCCATTTGACCTTACTTTGAACAACTCGATTCAGGCATGTGTTTGCTTGGCACTTACATCTACAAGATTGTTTGTTTAATACGACTCCACTTAGTAATTGAATTACGTTAATAAAAACTGTTAATTAAAACAATGCCAACAAAATCTTTTTGTACACTCACTTATGATTGCACTCATAAATTCCACTTTCAACCCAGTCTTTTAAGCGTCGGTTCTCGTAACCTCGGAGTGAAGATTTCTTTTTGAAGGAGATTCCAGATAGCGTTAACTGCCAGCACGCACACTTGGTCTTATCCTTTTGAAATAAATGATTATATACAATTGGAAAGTATTATCTATTTTCATATTATGATGAAGTAGCATTTGTAAGTACATTGCAATCATCCACACAGTCACAGCACACCATAAATCCATCATCATTGTCTACAACTACGCCATCCCCGGGCTTACGGTGGCTTAAGTAATCCAATAATTCAGGTTTATCATAATTGATTGAATTTACACATTGGACTGGTGTCCATTCCTTGTCATATGAAATATCCTGAAATTCAACAGAAATCAATAATGAAATCACTTAACAGGAGCAATGAGTAAAATTATGCTTAACCAATAGACTTATTGTTAATAGTCCAACCTTTATGAAGACAAGCTGACGATCTGGCTTAAATTCGTTCAAACAATCAATTGTAGGCTCCAAAGAGAAGAATTCTATTGGCAAGTTGTTTGCGGTTTTCCTGTTGTAAGCATGGATCTCATCATACTTTGTCAGGCGTAATCCACATGGGGTGTTGTACGCAACGCTACCAAGCCTCGCTCCTCTGAATTCACTACAATGAATAAAAAGGTAATTAAGTCAGATAAAAATATTCTTTGCTAAACATGAACAAGGTCAATTTTCTTACCGAGCCCAGCCAAGATGGAAGGGAATAGCCAGTGGGCTAATCTTTCGAAAGTCTTTATCAACATAAGCTAAGGCACAAGAAGGGGAGCAAGCATGAGCAACGTATTCTCTTGGAGAAGGGCAGTTCTTCGGAATTTGAATTTTCTGGAACCGATAACCAACAAAATTATTCTAAACTAAATTATTATTTCGTATCTGTAATCATAGCTTAAAAGCGATCATTACCTGCGTGGAGCCTGCAGTTTCAAAAATCAAGCACTCACGATTATACGTATTCTTTTTTGGGCTCTCGGTTGATAAACGTGATTCTAGTGAAGTCAACAAAGAAATCACCAATATTAGTATATTGAGATCAGGGTTAAAATAGATAGTTCCAAGTATGAAGTATGTATATTTCATAAAAAAGTGATAATAAGAACTTGTCATTTACGTGACATTCCCACTGATCCACTTGTACTTGCACAGTTCTGCAAAATATAACGCAATTTGTTTAACAACCTTAATCGAATCGATAAGATGATTTTAAAGACGCGATTTGTTCTACTACCTCCAGCACCTTCGCATCATTAGCACCGTCAACACCGCTTGTCTTTCCAGAAGTACCGGTTGCTTGATGGATGTGCTTTATACGTGGTGAACCCAGGTAAATCCATTCGTATCCCAATCGGGAGTATTCTGAGTACTGTACTTTCATCATAGAGCAATCGATCTCCACCACTCGGGCTTTTACCCATTTACCTTAAAATTCGAACGACATAGATTCAATTACGTTTTCAATATTATGAACATAAATATTCATTCTACACACAGTAAATAAATACTTTAATATTTGGTTAAATAAATTTTTATGAGTATCTAACCATCATACTCAATCTTGTACTGATCACCGACTTTAGCCTCCAGTAATTGTTGATTTGAACAATTCAGAAATTTCTTAACAAAATCTTGAGCATCGATATGGACGTCGTTCCAAACTGCTTCGGAGACTTCGAGCACTGGGAACACCTCTTCAGGTTGAGTGTATTGTGGATAGCCATCATCAAAAAATATTAAGTATCTAGCAAGATATAATTTGTCATCAATAATGGTAGCCTTCTTAAGCAACAGAGTACTAATAACAATAAGTTGGGATTCAATCAAGTTTGAGTGCATTACCGATGACGATTTGATGAATCACGCGCCTCTGCAACAATGCCTGCATAATTTAGTCCCTTCATGTCAGCATGATATCCAAGTGAATCATTAAACTTTGCAATCACTCTCGTTCCGACAGGCAATTGTAGATCGGTAACAGGTTTTGTGAAGGCAATGTGCTTTCCAAACAATGTTGTCGTAGTAGGAGATAAATTTTGACGGTTTGTTTGCCGACGTTGTCGGTACGACTCAACATTTTGCAACTGAACGGTCACGACGGACTAGGGAAAAAATATACTTGGAGATATATAATCACACATAACCCTTTAATTATATTATTCTACATGTATGAAAAAACTTTGTCTAGTGTGCTCACATTGCCATTTTCGAGTTTAGTCACAGAAATGAGTTTAGCTGGAACCCAAAAGCTTAGCAAATCTGCATACATTGCATACACCAATGTATTTTGCATTGGAGGCCTAAACATAAGTCTCCGCTTCCGGATATGCTTTTGCGCTGCAGCAGGAGGAGGTGTATTCTCGCAATTCTGGGTGTGATGATGAGATGCATCCTTAGAAATTTGAATCTGATATTAACGAAAACAAATCACATCGAACAATCACTAGTCATCACAATCAGATATACAATAACAATTGACATAATTACCACATCTAAACACGAACCTTTTTAATCAAAGCATCCTCCATTAGTCCTGGTTGCACCTTCATTGGACGATCCTTGATACCGGCATTAGCTACAGTACAAAGGATTAACGTGATTAGAACATGCAACTTTAAATTCACTGACTAAAACTATATGTAAAACATATACAATTCGCAAAACCCACTAACCAATCCTTCTAAAATTCTTTACCGCATCCGGCACATGACCTTTACTTCCGGCAAGTCTCAGCTTCTCAGCTAAATGAGCATCTTCTTGAACTTCCACAGCTCCATTGTCACTTATGTCCACCGTTCCCAATTCGATTCTGTCCACCGTGCGGGCGGTTCTTTTTATTGCATTATTAACGTTCATTGTTAACTCCGAAATGTTATTGGAAAGTTGTTCCATCAGCTTGTTAGTTTCGTCAAATCCCCTACCTGGAAATTTAAAACTTCTATGTAATTACTACATGTATCAGATTTTACGGAGAGACTTAACTACCTTAAGCCTTATATCCGTTTTACGTCCAATACATCTAACCTAATGCATCAACTTCGTCGGCTAAAGTTGCCTTCAGTTTTTTTGTATGCTCAACAATAGAAAATCGCCGCAAATAGTCATTTATTTCCTTCGTCATCACGTCTTCAGATACAGAGTAAAGTGGCGTAGAGGAGGACGTTGACTTCCCATTAGTCTCCATTGCTGAAACAGTTATAAAAAAATAGTCAACATCAATTGAGTCCACACAATTATGTTCGTATAACCATTTATTAAGAGTTTGAAACTAATATTTCACGTTACCTTCTTCCTCAATTGGCTCCAAATCCACAAACTCTGGATAATCCGGTGCTGTTTCGGTCCATACCGAGAACAAGTTTCCATTCGATTTAATTTCTTTCTTTGACTCCTACGGATTGAAAAAAAACACCCAATTAAAATTGTATTCCATTTACCTTTTTAATGTAGTCAGTCATCAACATCATTAATTATCAGACGTTAATACGTTCCGTCATCACGTGACATGACATGTGACGGATAATAATTACTAATCACCTTTTCAAATTTAGCAGCCGTCAATCCACACTGTTTACAAATTTTCCAACTCTGGCGATCCTTTGGAACATGAAAGTAGACCCTGGCCAGCGCACTGCACTCCGTAAGATTAACGGTTTTTGTATTACAGCTCGCGCAAAACTCCTGATCCCCCGTCGCTTTCTCCAGCGACGAGGTCAACTTTAACAACTCGCCCTGAGACTTGAGCATCTTTCTTGGCTACTTTCTTCTGCTACAATTAACTAAACTATATACCACTACTACTAAAAATCAATAATTAGTTTACTTTGACTAAAACTAGAAAATACGAAAATGTACGACTAAAGCACACGCTTTGCTCTGCTCACTGACTGCATTGGGAAATGTCCGGAGGAGTAAATAAAGTAAGCTCTAATTATACGCATTTTGACTGTTGGCACTTAACTTGACCAAAATCGAAACTTGGTTCAACTAAAGCTGTGATCTGGTATAAAAAAAATATAACTCGAACCATTTTAATTAGTTTTTTAATGTTTCAATTTGAATGTGCATGGGTCCTTCGTTCTCTTCTCCATACAATGCGCAGTAAAAACTTTTTTTATGTAAATTAATGTCGATAAGGATGCTTAAAGCTTATGATTGTATGCAAAGATGCAATATGCAAATGTTTGCACGATTTGCATAATACATTTTTTTGGTGTTTTTGGTTAGTAATTGTACCTATTTTTCATGAGGTTAGCAGATTAAATGTTGTAGAAGTGCATGTTTCACTTTATTTTAGGGTTTACTTCTTATCATTATTATCCGAGTCGGTCGGAGGATACTCCTACTTTGCATGATGAACACTTTTTATCCCTTTTGATGGCATCATCGACTCGAGACGTTTTTTCGTGAGTTTAATGAAAACACATGGAAAACGTGAGTTTAATGGTTTAGTTTAGTTTAACTTTAACCTACACATGGAAAATGACGCGATACAATTGATACTGCGGATCAAATGCTTTTGGTCTCAGCAAACTGATAAACTTCCGTTTTGCATAATATTTTGTTATCAAGGACTTCAAATAATGTAAAAGACAAGCTCAATATAAACTCGGGCTATGGTTATGTTGAGAAAGTAAAGAAGCAATCAATTACATTTTAATGAGTCATAGAATCATTGATTCTGGGAAATGAAACAATGCACTCGCATTCACAAAACAGCAAATAAAACGAATTACTTGGACATAATATTATTGTCCGTACAATAAAATATGACATGTTATTTTACTAATTGTTTTGCACAATGATATTAAAAGGTTTTCCATTGATTATCATAGGTTTTGCATGATTTTAATATAGCTGTTGACAAGAAACCATATTAAGCAAGACCATTCGTTTTTATGGGGCTAAGTGAGATTTCTAATTAGCAATTTTTTAGGCTCTTCCCAATAATAAATGACTATGTTAGTATTTGCAGCATAGAAATAGATTTTCAACTAACTTGCCTCATTAAAATTTGGTGTTTTAACTACATTTATTTTTTATAAAAATGCGTAACGCTTACATATTTTATCTTAGCCTTACATTTGTACAGCTCAAAACTACAACTTCATTGTCGCCAGTTTCAATCTCCGATATCTTCGGAAAAATTCATATCAACTTGACGCACAAAGCAGATCTGATTGAAAAGTCCACGAAATTGATTTCGCATCTGCTGGGGGATACGTATGCAAGTGCAAATATTAGGGGTGGAAATTCAAAGTTTAAGGTGGGTCTATTTTCGTGCTTAATTAATATAATTACAGGGTAATAATTGCAATGCATTTTTTACCTTACCAATAGTACATCCCACCCAGAAACTACAGAGAGGTTTACATTTACCAATTGCCCAACTTTGATGGAGGATTGAAAAGCAAAAACAATTTGACATCTTTGCTAATGCCATTCAAGAATAGTCCTGTAAGTTTCATCAAACACATTAAATGATACTTTATAATTATCACGAGAATTTACTAAAGTTTTGCTCGCATTATTTGTGACAGATTTTCCAAGCACTTTTCAAACAAATTTCAACCACAGAGCTATCTGCAATGGAAAAGGGAATATTTGCGGTATGCAAATGGGCAGTTTCCATTCCATCTTATCCTCTGGATAAAAGTCGTCACTGCACAAGTGCAGAACTCAAATCAATTATACCTGATTAGCATGTTCATATCATATACAATCATTGTTCTATCATGTATTTTATCAACGTTTTCATTAAAAATGGCATCACTTTTCCTAGGATGTAGGATGGCAATGTACAAAACTACCTAAAAATGAAGATTTAATTTCATTCTCAATTTCGTTCAATCAATGACGCATAATCATCATTCATCATGCATCGTCCTTCTACTCGGTTGAAAAGGGTTCAAGTTCTTGAAGATGTTCGTATATATGTTTTTATGCTGGCGTGCATGCATTCGACAATGGACGTTGGCATCCCTTCCCTAGAAGCTTAATGTCTTATCATAATCATCATCACAGAATCCCAGGGCCCTCTATAGCTCATATTGAAACGAGAAGTACGTTTTTTCATTCCATCCCCCGTATATGACATTAGTTCACTGAATTTCATTTCGAAAGCCTGGAATGTGGTAAATCAACTTATTACTACATTAATTTATTAGCAAGTAAAATGCTGATTTTAACGTGCAAACATGTCGAAAGTGTGCACAAGAGTGTATTATATGTAATTTATAATGTTGTATGAAGTCTACCTAATTGGAAAGGGCTATGTTGACTTGGTTCAAGCCGCAAGATCACTCATCGGTAATAATAATCCTTTATTCCATGAGTTGAAAGTCAATAACGTGGTTGAAGTTCATTATCACATGATGGTCACTAGTCATACGAACCTGTGGACTTGTGGACGGTCAGAGCGGCCACGAGTACTATTATGGAAGTCATAACTAGAAGCCGGTGCTTGGAAGCGAAAGCGACCCTTCGTTGTACGTACATGTTATGCCATATATAAATGAACATTTAGGATTGGTTATTACAAATATTCGTAAAGACTTAAATAATTAGGGTGATCATATCAAGAGACAGACAGTCGCAACCCATAGACAAACTAGAGCACTCGTACGCGTGGTGGTAAAGTAACTAGGATAAGCACAAAGAAAAATGTATGTTTACCTGGATCATCATTTTTCATCATATTCATCTCAATTTGAATCTTCCTGTATTCTACACGATCAGCGCCTGCATAGTTAAAAAAACGTCGTTTTTGTAAAAGTACTTTATTATTAAATGACTACTGAATATAAACAGATTCTATTCTATGTATGCAAACGCATTTAGGTATGTGTTTACAATAAAAAGTATAATTTTGCAAGTTGCAAACCTTGGCCCTATTTGTTTAGTATAGAGGACCTCATTTTACACGATGCTTAAATGCCCCAATTGTTCATAAAAACCACTTCTTCTTTTAGATGATGGAAATTAACGTCAAGAGTCTGACTGCATGTTCGTATACCTACCAAATTTCAATCTCGATTACTATACATACCTACTTAAATACGTACGAGTACGCTACAATGCTTCATTACGTTGTGTGCTGTCAGTCATTATCATTAGTATGCATGCATACAATTATTAGTCCTTAACAAGTTCCGATTTAATGTCACGTCCTTTTAATAAAAAGGACTGAGGGAGTTGAATGAAAATAGTTAAATCTCTGGACTTGCGAATGTTTTAAAGATATTTTTTATAGTCTATAATTTTTCAATTGGTTTGTGTATTTTTTATTTGTTCACACAAACAGCATCCCAAAAAAGCACACCACAGAATAATCCAATTGATTACCCATAACTCGTCTACTCACTGCAAGTCGCCATCCGTCCAAGACAAGCAAACCACACGTTGTGCTGATAACCTACTACTGATCATTTGTCATTTATCACAACGTGCAAAAAAAAGAAACGATGCACTTGTCCAAAAAAAACTAAATGCAATGCAAATACTAAAAGTAGGCATCTTTGATATAGAATGGGCAGGTAAAGTATATGAATCCCTTTATATATTCGTATGAGTCGTCTGTATTCTTTCAGTAGAGCACGTTTTTTACGGTCACCGTCATTATAAGGGCCCAGTTTGTGAACTATGAAGCCGAATGGAGCACAAGCGCCACCATTGTTCTTGTGTTTGGGGTTGCCATTTTGTCTGCTCATATAACTAGGTGCTATATTATGTTCCTTATAGATGAAGTTTTTATTTCACTTTTTTTTTACTAGTACAAGCGTTAACGCATAATAATACCTATAAAGCGTGGATAACCTATACCGTATAACTGCGCGTGTGAAAGATGATGACCGAAGGCAAAGTAGTTTTGGTTAGAGTGGTGGTGGTGGTGTGCGACAAAAGGATTACATGTTATTACAATGATGATACCATATAGCGCTTTTTGCCTGAGCAGGCTTCAATGAAACGTCAAGGTCGCTTTCATTTTTACTTGAACCCTTTGCAAATCTCTGAAGTGAGCAAATAAAAGAGGAAAATGAATCGGCTTGCCCTGCACGCTCATTTTTGTACTTCACAGAAAATGGCAATAATAACCAATCCTATCTGTGATAAACTCATTTAATGTTCACTCCTCATTCGCTCATCATTTCAATGCTTTTTGACATTCACTTTGGGCCAGTTATCAAACACCATAAGCATACCTATTACCAACAATTGTTTCCCACTCTATCTGTTTTTTTAGGCAGGATGTAGTTTTTCTAATGATAATGAACCTTAAGATGACTTTGTTCAACTTATATTGCATGGATGTCCTGTATGTCGAAATATCCTGCAATGCTGCATACATATTACATATTACATTATGACCGCAAAATGTAGAGGTGGCCCGTAACAAAAAAGTATATATCCATGAATTATACTTATCTCATACCTACAAAAACGCAACAATGTGCAGCATCTACTTGACCAAAAAGTGACAAAAGTAGGACTCTTCTCTGAAGTCAATACAAAGGGTTTTGCCTATATGAAATTTTAAGGTGTCATGTGCCCAATTTTCCCAGGCAGAAATGCAAAATGCCTAATATAAAAAAGAAATGATGAGTGACAGGGGCATAGATTTATACCCAACTCTTCTTTAACAACAAAGGAAGCAAAGGCTTGAACATTATGTGCGAATGACAATAATGGAGTACTTCCAAAAAACATGGCGGAGTAACATCATCGTAAGCACTTAATGTTACTCTAGAATATTTTCACGATATTTCTACCTGTGTGATATAACATAACTAGGTATGTTACATAACGTGAAGATAAATTTATGTCTGTCCACTTGTCCAATATAACCAGATATTATGATGGAATATAAATCATGACAATGAAACCATATTACGCATGTAGAACCTCATGTATCGGGGAACCTTATGGGAACTCAGGTTGAAGTCCGTTCATTACATGGTAGACTTGGGAAGACGCCACAGTTAACGCACAAATTGAAAATCCACAATCTAGGTAGATCTCTCATGTTTCAGTTGGGTTCAGTGGACCGAAGTGATCGGACAGACAAACCGCAGCGCAGACACTTTCTACTTGACACAATGTAACGTGTCAGATAACTCAATTCCAGTATTGAAACAAAATTAGTGATATCATCAGAAATTGACATTTTTGTCTGTAAAATTCTTGTCTAGTCCTCTGTCGCTGGAAAAGAAGGAAACTATATATGAAAAATATAAATCATGCACTAATTAACTACAATAACCAATAATGTACAGCTACATACGCCACCACTCGTCAGACGTGTCCTATTGGTAACACATTTTCAGTATTTTTTCACCCTAAATTCCTGTATATAGGGATTTTATTTTGTGTTCATGTGAAGTGAAATTGGATAAGCGCTATACAACATGTTTCCAAAGTTTTTGAATCCAATCGAGGTGCTTTCCATTCATGAGCTGGGATTGGGGGCAATCTTTGCTCTGGTATATTGGCCCATAGCGTTTCTCGTCTATTGCGTCAACGTTGCCCTTCGCTTCTGTTCTCAACTGGCATGCAACTACTATTATCCGGGTCGATACGTGATCGCAAACGGAGAGGACTCTGTTTTCGGGGTCAAACTACACGGAAGCAGCAAGTCCTTCATTCATGGCTACAAAGTTATTCGTGGAACTCCAGACCTCAATTTGATCAGATCCAAGTTAACTGACGCATTCGCAAAGTCAAAGGAATATGACAAGTTGAAACACGTGATGACCCATAAATTCGGGTACTTTTGTTGGGACACCAAAATCCCGTTCGATGTGACCAAACATGTCCGACCCCTGGACGATTTTGATCCAGAGGAAACTATAGACGAGACCAGGCTCATCGACATTTGTTCCAAACTTGTTGGTACGGAATATGGAGATGACAAGCCACAATGGGAAATACTCATGGTTCCCAAATACCGCATGGCAGGGGAACCGGAAGACTCCAAGAAAACGTCTCATTACGCCCTAGTAGTCCGGCTTCACCACGCATACTGTGATGGAATCTCTTTCGTCATGATGGTCAATGACATTCTGGCGGATGTGCCTGGAGAGCTCCCAATAGATCCCACGAAAGGATTCCAGAATCCCATCTGGATTAAAGCGTATATCTGGGCAAAAATTTGTGTGGTGGGCCCAATGAACTTTTTCAAAAATCTCCTAATCCTCATATTCTCTCCGAGTGAATACCGAGTGGAACGCTATTTGCACTCCAAAGTGTTGGCCAGAAGCTCTCCAATTGAAATGGAAACGTTGAGACGCATTCGTATGGCTTCCGGAACTTCTGTAACTTCAATCACCTTATCTGCCGTGTACGGTGCATTGTACAAAACGCACTTGAGAATATTTCCGGGGAAGCCGGTACCGCTCAAGTTGCATTTGGGAAGTGTCGGTGTCATGCTTCCATACAAAGAGGATAGGCGCCTGGTTAATCAATTCACCATGTGCAGATATGCTAACAATTTGAGAGTTGACGACCCAAAGCTGAGATTAGCAAAGACGCATGAAGAAATTAGAAAGTGTGCAAGTCAGCCTGATCCAGTTTTCAACTTTTTTATGCAACAAGCATTGGGGTCCTTTCCAAAATTTTTGCATGAAATACTGTTCGCTCTGTCTGGAACTCCGGTTATGTTGAGCAATCTGCCCGGATACAAGACATCAGTGAAAATGTTCAATGGGGAGCTTGTCGATGCGACGGCATGGATTCCTTTGGTCACTACAACAGGTATGGTGGTGATTGGTGATGATACCATTTTTAGCTAAATTGACTTGCAATTAGTTTTATTCATGACATATGCATAATATATTTTTTAGGAATCGGTTTGTCTACACAAAGTTATTGTGGTAGAATACGCTTTTCCGCCATCGCTGACCCTCAGCTATTTCCTAACGCTGCGGAATTAAACGCTTTTCTGGAGGACATTGTGAATGAGGTTCAAATTATGGCTGAAGCCTTTGCAGTACGTGACGTTGATGACAAACGTCTTGGTGAAGACATGACACAAACAGGTATAAAGTTGTCTTATAATGTCTTATGATGAATCTTTTAGCAATTTTTTGCACGATACCCCAAAATTACAAGTTTCATCGTTTATTGCAGTCGAATCTGAAGGACAATGTGGGAAAAGTGTCCAAACGCAAAACCACAAAGTTATCAAGGATGTTAATGACAATGAGCAAGGTATAGCTATTATAAGGTCCTCACCACCACAAACCACCACCTCAGATTGGCTGCCGTCGTCACCTTCAAAAACAAGCATTGAAGTAATGTCAACAATGCAGTGTCGAAACAGAAAAGAAGATCGCAACGTTGTTGATGGAAGGAAACCGATTAATGTTCAAATAGATGCTAGGAGAGAAATATCCATTTAGTGCACGACACCTTTTTTATATACGAATTATTTTATGATTATTATTTATGATTGACCACAAGTGTGATATTTAGTCTGTCGTAAACATGCACTAGAATCTCATGCACACAATCAGTTCTGCATGTTTCGTCAGTTGTCAGTAATTGATTGCTTCCTTACCAATTTTTAAGCATACTTTCCGCACAAAATATAGTCTGCTTAATTGTTTTACAGAAGGGGTATATATAATTATTTTTTATTAGTTTTAAATAAAATAGGCAGTATCGTATATAATTTATAATTTAGCTGTAAATCGAATGTAATGTTATCTAAACAAGTCCAATCCAGAGATGAACACAAAATACTCATATAAAGTATGCATGTATACAAAAACATACAACTCAATTTATTAGTTTCACTTTGTTTTCCTCTTTTTGTTTCCTTTAAACGGAACATTCACTTTTTTTGGTCGTTTCCTTACTAGACCGGGGTGGAGAACAGCCTGAACGAATTAAACAAATGAAATTAAAAGATATATTTTTTGAATGTATACACCACCAAGAATGCTTTTCAGTACAAATATAAATGGCATAAAATATAGCATTACGTTTTCCTTCTTCTTGGCTCTGTTGAGATTCCTCTTCTTATGAAGGAAGTCGTTTACTTTAGCATGTACCACATTGAAGGTGGAGTTCCCAATCACATCTCTGAGCACCGCAATCAATTTCTCGCATTCGTTCTTTACATCCTCTGAAATTATAAAAAAACAAAGTGTTGTGGTATATAAATTAATTTTATCGAAAACCATTACACACAAACAAAATTATAGATGATTAAACTTACGTGGTACATTGTCATCCGTCAACTCACGGACAGCAACTCTCGTCATAATTTCAACCACTTGCTCAATGGCATCTCGAGGACAAGTTTTTGCTATTCCTCGAAAACATCCCAACGCCACGGATCGCTGGTATGATAAAAGTCACAAAAAGGAACGTATGAAGTGTGTTAAAAACACAACGCATAAAAACACAATATAACAGTTCAATGACATGACTTCATGACATAAAATTGTGAACATAGTGTAGACCTACCACTGTGGTAACTTTTGGATTTTTTACAACTTCTCCATTCACACTTTTCCGAATATGTGCAACCGTGTCTGTAAATATTTCCTTGTCCTTGAAACGAGCTGCTACCGAAATGAGCAAAACTAGTACAAATGCACCCTGAAAACCAAATTGAAACAAGAATTACTTTTGTTATCAAATCAAAATGGAGTAGGGGTAATGGAAGACTAGTGTAGGTACTACCTTGGCAAGTAAATCCTCCCGTTCCGACCTTTTCATGGCCACCCATATCTTGCTTAGAAGTTGTCTCAGACCGTCTCCATTTGCAAGAAACACACAAGTGGACTTTTCTAGCTCGATACTTTTTGCAAGTAAACTTTTTGCACCTTCATCCGTTAACTCCAACTTGTTAAGAACGATGGATATGATGTCTACAGCGATGAGAGGGACCCATTCGTGTTCATACAATAAGTACACTTCCCGTAACGTACCTGTAATTTATAGCACGGAATGTGATTTGATGAAATATATAATTATCCAACCAAAAGCAACATTATGGAAGTTAATGACTAACCGAAAATCTGACGAACATCTTCAGATAATGGTGATTTGATTGACCACAGCGGAACGTCGTACACATTTCGGGCTAATACTTTCTTGAAGGCAACCATAGCTTGGAAGATCATATAATCTTTTATTTGGATGGTTATTCGTGGGTTAGCAGAGCACATTTTTGTCAATGATGTTGGCTCCAAGACATCTCTGATCCTTCCAATAATGATGCTAATATCCTCATTGCTAAATAGTTTTGGATCATCGATTACCAAACCGACTATCAGGAAGAAGGTGTCCAACTCAGGGATCTTTGAAACAAAATATTATGGTATTAGAGCTATTCCTATAATTTTCATATTGACATTTTGACAAAACAAGGTGTATCTTACGTGTTTATCTAATAGCAAAAGCTTCAGTAAAATCTTGACCAGGGATTTTCCTTTCTCAAGCTTAAATAGGGATTTCATAGCTTCACCAAGACGTTCGCGTACTTTGGGAAACTTTTCCTTGTCCAAAGTGGCGAGAAGTTTCAAGAACACGAGCTCTTTGATTTCATCCAAACAATCCTATTGAAGTGAAGAGAGAATAAGTAGGCACGTGGATAAATACGAAAATAGAAATTAACATTGTTAGTGATTTTAAAAAAATGATAAATCGCGAAAGCTTTATCTTACCTGTGGAATATTTTGCAGCAACGAATTTAAGATTTCGGTAGCTGTCAAACGGCCACTTTCGTGCTCATAATCGAGCTGACGTAAAATAAGTTGTACTTCTAAGTACAAGTCTTTCGGATCAGTCAAATAGTTATTCAAATAAGTCAAATAAACCTGCAAGTAGAACACAATTCAGCAACTCAATGCATTATCAATTTTTAGTTATGGTTCTGATTTTTTTTTCAGTAATGACACATACCTGTCGACAACCTTCATTAATATGCTGATAGTAACTGGTAATGCATTGCTTAAAAACTTCCTGCATGAGATCTGGTAGTATTGCGCATTTATATTTGTTTTGAAGTATTCCTTTCAGCAATGTCAAGGCCGAACTCTACGAAAGCCAAAATATGCTGAGTTCACCATCTTGTAGAAAATAACTATTTAAGTTTACACATAACAAAAATTTCTATTACAGCCTTACCGAACAATTTCCGTCAGTTAGATAACCTTGAATGCACTTCAACATCAGCTCGAAATCTTGGAGAACAATTTTGAAGTCCGAAAAACGAATGAAAAACGCTGAGAGGAACTGCAGGTCAGAGAACAAATATGTAAGTTTAAGCTAGAATTGATATTGAACACCATACAACATGAAACATAAATAAATATAACATTTTACTTTGAAGGTTGAATTTGTAATTTCCGAGTCTGTAGTATTCCGGTAGCAGTGAGTGTTCATGGCTATGAATCCATTTCTTTGCAGACTATCGATGACTTGAGACTTTTTAAAATTTGACAGATCAAATTCTAGTAACAAGGTAATACATCGTAATGCCACCACATTGACCTAAGAGGAAAACAGATTCAAGTTGTTTAATCTCAACAGCGACACATTAAATTAAAAATTTGAACAAAAAGAGAAATGAAATTGACCAACCTGCTTGGAAGATGACTTGATTCCTTCGGCTAGACTAGGTACAAATTGGTCCAGTACTGATAAGGCATCGTTTCCATTCAATCTATCCCTAAATCTTCCATTCTTGTTCAAGCCAGTATACAAGCACGTGAAGGCAAATTCCGTGAGCAGCGATTGTCCACCAACTTTTCCTTCTGACACAGTTTTCTTCTTTAGCGTAGGGATGATCTTTGAGTCGACTGGGGTTTCCAATAATTTTCGTTTTTTGGGTGAAGGCTGGTCCTCCGCATCCTTTTCGTCTTGTCGAGCACCATCCTTGTTCAAAACTTGAAATAACCATTCCAGTAATTCATAACAGTTTGCAGCCTTGTTGTCAGCCAAGCCTTCGCTGACAGAGACGAGCCACTGTCTGGAAGCCTTTGCAACTTTCAGTGACTTTTTCTCCGTCAAGTGTTTGACCGCAGGGTCAATTAGCTGGTTTAACTGTTCCACGTCAGAGACGCACTTTGCCGAAACTTTGAGAATTGGACATGCATTGCTTTTGCTTGCCTCTCGCGTTTTCTGCTTAATTGCCGCGAGTTCCTTTTCCTCTTGCATGACTCCATACAATTCGTCCTCACACAAGGACAAAATTTCTTTGACGGGCACATGACTCGGATTCGCCCTCAATTCGTTTTCAAGACATCTCAACAAATACGCTACTGTGTAATTTAGAACATGCTTTTGATAGCCTCGCTGCAATGAAGACTTTAGATATCCGACCACGATTTTCAAATGGCTTGTTCCAAGTTCCTTTACAACGCTCAACAGGGTCTTTCTCAGCGTGTTTCGAACAGACACAAGCTCATTCCTTAATCCGGCTGTGATTGATGGGATAATTGATCTAATGCCATTTTGGCCTTCAGCTTTGGGAATTTTCTTCAGCAGTTTAACAAGGGCAATGGTACAAGGGATTTTCAGGATCACGTCATCATCCACTGTTTTTGTAGATCGAGAAAGTTTGTGCGTAGCTGTTTCCTCAAAATTGAGAAACTTTCTTAGCTTTGGAATAATTGACGATTTTAAGATGCCGAGGCATTTGACCGCAGCTGGGTGCGGTAGCAATGTCATGGTTTGTTGTGGACCATCCTTTGGTATGTTGAACTCTTCCTTGTTATTAGATTCTTCTTCTGAATCGTCACTTGGGTTAGTATCCTCAGGTTTCACTGTATATAGAATAATTAAATCATATTTTAATGCACAAATTATTATCAAGACACAATGTTCAGGAAGCTGGATGACTTACAAGTTTCAAGTTGTGAGTTTGCGGATACATCACATTGTTCCTCATTCTTCTTGGCTTCTTCGGGACATGCAAGTCGTAAATCAAAATGGAAGGCATCCATAATAGCTATAAGGACACGCTCAAACTGTTTCGCCAGTCGTGTCTTCTTCTTGGTATCATCCAGAAGCTTACTCAGGTACGAGAAATACTGTTCATGAGATGTGGCTGACATGACGGCTTTCAAAACCTGTGTGAAATAACGTTAATCAAAATACAAATTTAGTAACAATAAAATATCTACGCGGTAATCATTGAGAACTTTAATTTGACCTTGACTTACCTCAATTGATGAATCTATAAGTTCGTTAAAGTTTTTGCTGAGACGTTCCTCATCAAAGAGACTGTGAGTGGCCATTGGTAAAATATATGCTTGGAGGACCGCTGGGCTAACGTCATGTGACACCTCCATCACTTTTTTACAGAGTCTACAAAACGGTAATAGTTGTAAGCATTGAAAGCATATAATATTGATATAACTTATAATGACATTCTTGCAGCTCATCTTCAAATACCTGTTCATGGCCCTAGTTCGTAAATGAACCTGAATGTCACACAGACCATCGATGATGTCTTCAGTCAATAAGCTCATCAACTCTTTAAATGTCCCATGCAGTTCATTACAACAACTAATGAAAGCAAATGAAACTCTAAGTACATCCTCGTATCGTTTATCCTCCTTCTCTTGAATTCTGTTCCGAAGTTTTGGCAGGATGACTGAATCCAACAGTTTATGCACATTATTCTTGGTTGCGTCATCTGACGTTGCTTTGCTCTTGAGACACGACGCCATCAGCATGAGTAGATTTTTCGACGCGTTTCTGACACCAATATCATCCTCCTAACCAAAATAAAATTTAATCTGTAACACGCAAATTGACATTCCCAAGCTTAAAATTTGCAGACAAAAAACTGTGTACCTTGCTTATACAGTAAACTGCATTATAGAAAATTAGGGCGTACGATAGTAAATCAAAATTGTCATTCTGTACAAAATTTTCTGCTTTCTCAAATGACTCTTGTCGTTTACTAAAATTCGGTGTATCTTCAGCCATTTCGACCCAAGAGTTCATTCCACTTATGATTTCATAGATCACTGTTTCTTTAACTGCATCCAGCGTTTCAACAAGTGCTGTTCTCAATCGTCGACCACTTATCCATGCAAAATTTGGAGCCATTTTCCTGGAAGCGTTTTAACAAAACACATTTTATTATTCCGAATTAGTGCAAAATCCTTAAACTTCAAGTTAATGAACTTACATAAGCAAGGGCAGCGGCTCTTCCAGATTTGCCAAAAGTTTCCCAGCTGCAACAATACTATTGTACAGATTTTCTTCGTTGTTTTTGCACATTGAAAACGTGTCAATGATAACACTACAGAGCTTCTCGTTCATTTCTCCTCCACTCGCGAAACCAGCCAGCAAGGAAATGAGAGATAAGCAGTTTCCTCCACCAGACTGAGTAGTAAACTTTTTAAACACTTGAGCATCTTGAAATAGATTCAGAATAACCTCCTTTCTTAGCAGCACAATGTTTGTGCCGACAGATTCTGATGTTTCAAAGTGATGCGTGCCAGTCACGTCCAGAGGTGAGTTACTGCAGTTTAAATATGACTCTTCTGGCTCTTCCGATTCCTCTGGAATTTCGGGAGGATTCATCAAATTAAAAATTATCCCCAGTAAATACTTTTTAACTTCGAAAACTGATGACTTTGACTCCAGCAGGTCAAACATCCGCCACATTGGACTTCTGGAGACATCTCCGTCCTCGCACTTTGTCAGCAGAATGTGGTATCTATTAAAAATGGAGATCATATTATAATTAATTATAAATTATAACGTACGGTAAAGGACGACTTGAATATGAGAAATATGACATTACCTTTCATGAATGCTCCAAACCAAGAATAGTTTCAAAATCCAACTGACACTGCCTACCGATGTTACCGTAATGTCCTTAAGGGCAGGCCATATGAACACTTCAAAGATGCGATCAATCGATTCCTGCTTCATGTTCAGCCTTGGAAGGGAACTGAAAAATGCCACAATGCACAATCTCCCAGCTTTTAACGCCGCCTTCTTCTGTTCTTCAAATACTTCATCCGGAATTTCCTCCTCGGGATTCAGCGACCTTCTGCTGGGCAAAGGCTTGACGGATGAGTTGACAGCACAAGCCAGATCACAGGCGCTACTCACAATTTGGTCCAGAATGTCAGGAAACTTGTAGCGCCAGACTCGAAGTGCAGACGTCATTTTATTGATTTTGATTTCAATGATTTTGGGAGGTAGATGTTGAACTAATAAATAGAATAATAGAACAAACAAAGTGAGAACAACGTGAACGAAGTGTTGTTATAAAAGGAAAGTCAAGTAAAAAATATTTCAAGGAATACATGCATACCTTCTTCAAGTGAACCCACTGTGAGGCTCAAGTACTTTTTAGCATCCGACTCATTGCAACCAGCAAGAAATCGTAGCACCTGTATCCGCTTTTCTCCTTTCATTGCACGCTCTTTCCCGATCAATATTCGAATTAAAATGTCCATCAAAAGGGATCGCTTTTCTAGAGTTTCATTTTCGTATTGTTTGCTCAAGGAAACGTCCACAGCATCGATTCGAAATTTATGAAACGGGTCCATTGAGTCACTATTAAGAACTTGGTCAATGTCATCTCTGGAAGATAATAATAATGAATACAACTTTAAAATATTTTAAAGAATTTAACTATTAAATTTGTTCATACATATTTTATAGCACTCACTTGTAATTTTTCAATTTATTTTTCCTTTTCGCGAAAAGAAATTTCCATGCAGCTTTCTGAACTTCCGGTCCGTACGTAAGGTACTTTAAGGCTGCTTCCCATAATTCGTGGTTAACATTAACCAAGTCGCACCCTTCCAGAAATTGGAGCATTGGAATGATCACCTTGGAATGCTCGCGCATGGAAGGTTTTACCTCGTTTTCACCAGAATCCGGCATTCCACTATGTAAATAGCAAAAGAAAACCATAATGAAAGCTAGAATCTTTTTAAATGTTACAGCAAATAATTACAATGTAGAAGTAACGCTTACACTATTGTAGAATCCACGAAGATTTTTATGTCTCCGTATTCTTTACGTGTTAAAGGTTGGCCTCTCAGTGATAACCAAAGATTAATTTTGTACTGAGGTACATCCAGTTGTTCCTCGGAACCCGTAAACCCAGCATCCGATTTTGGCAAGCCAAACGTGGTAACAGTTAGCAAATCCATAAAATCTTCACCTTTTGAGTCATCCTCTAAATCTGGAAGAATGCTAGTCTTGATTTGACCCAGCGATGTTTTATCTGAATAACTTTGATTTCGGCAAAAGTGGTCACCAAACACTTCCCAATGTTTTGACATGACAATGTGCTTTCCAGCGTGTCGAATGGCTTCAATGCAAGGACTCCAGATTAAGTTGAAGTTAGTGTATAGCAGTCCAAGGACGTACTTAAGGACCAGCTAAAAAATTATTAGAAAGTTCCTATTAGCACAAAAGTCCGCGTAATATAATTAAGCGGAATGTGGTAGTATTATGAATTACTTACCAACTTAAGATCCACGTCGTAGCTGTCGCTCCCAACAATCACTTTACACTCTGTTAATATTGACTTTCCAAGAGAGCTATATTTGGAATTGGTCAAACTCATGTCTTCAAGTTCCAAGAATTTGTCCAGCATTTCAACAGTTTTGTCTGAAGCATTGTCTAACAGATTCACTGTATTTCTTAGAACTGACGCCGTTAGAGCTCGAACCTATACCAAAAACGAAGGAAATCCTTTGCACTCTGACTTACACTAACTGGCAATCATAATCATAATATGTATAGCTAACAGACTATGCATATTACATATCTTACCATTCGAAATCCCGACATCAAGTTGTCAGCCAAAGAATTCCAATTTCTCAAGACAAAGTCTTTCAACTCCTCCATGTACTTCTCACTACCTACCTCTTTCATGAAATAGATTACTACGTCTAAAACCTTCAAACTCCACAGGCTAAATGATTTTTTATAGGAAGCACCGGTTGCTGTATTGATCAAGTAGTCCAGTAACTTTGTCATATTAATTCCTTCGTAAAAGGAATCGTTCGTGTTTATTTGGGTTAGGAGGGCGTGAAGCAAATAGTTAACTGCTGATAGAATATAAGTAGTTCCTTGTTCTGACTGAAGGAGGATGTTGTTGAAAATTCGAACACAGGTCTGAAGACAGTTTTCACAATTTCTGCTGTTCAAACGAGAAAACACGAGGAAAAGTCGAATGTAATAGGGAACTTTGTTCTCAGCAATTCCACCTTTAATGTCGTCTTCCATTTCCGTTAATAGTGGACAGCTGCAATTAAAAAGAACATAATAGGTTGAATTATTCAAGTAATCTTGGTATTTTATTATTATGTCTAAATGTTATTCTACATTCTTAAATGAAATACGTACCACTCCCAAACAACTCCTTTGATACTACTAGTATTCAACACAGTAATTATCCGTTTTTGGCCTTGAAAGTAGTACATTGGAGAACTAAAGCCGGAAAAGTAGTGATCCGAACTACTGGGAAGTTGAAATAGGCCCCCTTGTTGCAATATAGCTTCACTCAGGCAATACACAGAAATATTATGGCACTCTGTGACGTAAGGCGGATTTTCAGTACGACCATATGCCTTAATGATGGGTTCCAAAAACATTCGAAAGTAAGCTCGGAATCCTCGTAAGAGTCTGTCGAGGGTCTCCAGCATTTCGTATGATATCGATGGATTTTCAAGTAACATGTTGATTACAGGCTGAAGCAAATTTAACACTTCTGTGTCAAACGCAGAACACTTTGCTTCCACCACTGCCACAATGATCCGACACAAGAGTTCTGTATTTTCGCTAAGTTTGTTTTCGGTAGATATTTTCTGAAGAACTTTGGAACAATTTGCGACGTTATTGATTTTGCCAGCATTGTTAAATTCCACCATGGCTGTATATACGCTGAGGATTTGTGTAATTTCCTGCTTCTCGTCCAATTTCTCCACAAGAATTGCCTACGTGGTTGAAAATAAATTTAAATTAATATTCCAGCAGAAGTCGGACATTAAATTTAGATTATAATAGTATTTGGTCAAATGACTCTAAACCCCAAATGACTCTTACTTCGATCAAAGTAATTAGCTGCTCACTGTTGGACGCATTGCCATGATTCATTAGCCGCAAAGTTAAATGGGATAAAACATCTGTCCAAACTTTGATCTCTTCCAAATTTTCCAGAGAATAGAGAAAAGTGAAGCAGTCTTTAAAGTGCATTCCTGGACCTTGCAGCTTGATAGTACCTGCCACTCCTTTAAATATCGCGAACAACAGTGTTGCAACGCCGACAGCATGCTGAACAAAGAAAATGTAATGAATACAATTAGCTTTTTAAAAATATACGTAATGACTGTTTAGTGGGAAGAGGAAGAATGACTTAACTAACTAACCTCAGGATGTTTGTGGAGGAAAACTGAAAACAGTAACTTTAAAAACTTCTCTGGATGATCACGAGCAAATTTTCCAGCCACAATCGAAAAGGATTCACACGCAAATATCATGACGTATGTTTTTAATTTTGGATTCAGGAAGCAGGAAAACAGCTTCATGTGCTGCTGAAGATCTTTGATAATCTGCCTTCGCAAATATTTTGATAAGTACGCGTAACATTTGAATCCAGCCTCGATAATGTTAGTACTTTTTGATTCCATCACAATTTTTATGATGACTTTGACAAAATCCTGAAAATGAGGATAAAATTCTTCCCCCAAGTCTCGAGCAAGTGCGATGCTGAGCCTGAAAACAATTTTCAACACAACAATTTGCTATATATTTTTTGTCATTTCCATTCATTTTAATGGAAATTGTAACTTTTACTGCACTTACGCAAAGGCTGGCTCAAATGAGGCGACATTGTCGGCGCATTCAAGATGTTCCAGAAGTGTTTTTGCCAATTTATCCTTCTGCAGTAAAACTTGGGCGAGAGTCCGAGAGTTAGTACCGATCTTGGTTAATAGGTCAGCAAAAGTTTCTGTCCTGTTAAGATCAACCCATTTCTCCACTTCCTATAATTTAATAAAGATGAATGTGCAACATCATTTCCATTTACTTCTCTAATTATTGAAAAAATGTCAATCGATTTAGAACGAATGAATACCTGCGAAAAGTACGTTTCTTTCTCTCCCACATCTTCCGCCCGTCCATCTCTTATCGACAAATTGACGTTGACGCTGATTTGTCGTAGTTTCTCCTCAAAGGTTTGAAACTGTTAAAAGTATAGTACAATTTGAAGAAATTCATTAAATACTTAATGCATCAATCAAAAATCACACGTGACAAGAAACTATCATGCACCACAAAACAAACTAGAACATTAAATTTCTTATCTGTACCCTAAAAGTGTTATCCTCCTTGTGCCGAGTGGTCGTTCGCTTTCCCATCTTCAGTGATTATTACTCCTTATAAACTTAATTGTAGCACTAATTAACCTTCCACTAAAACTTAAAAAACCTAACTATTCTTCCGGCAGACACTGACAGAAGCAGAAATTTGTCATTTTGATAGCAAGAATAAGCTTTACAAACTGCAACTAGTGACCACCGTTAACCAATAAATAAATTTTTTAACTGCTATTATCTACTGTGTGACAAGTTTATTAACTAAAAATAGTTAATTGTGAAACAGTTAATAGAACTTTTTGTTTGTGAAAAATGAGCATTGACAATGCGAAACGCGAAACACATGCTTGTTTACATCACATGTGTGCATGTACAATGTTCACACGTGTGAGCATCTGCATCCAAAATAGACGTCTTGCGGGGCACTGTGCGATAACCCCGTGCCATGCAATCACGATGCCCCAATGTATGTCGTCGTATGGCAGTAGTAGTTTGATGGATTGCTGGAGGAAACGGTCGTATGCTTATTGCTGGACAAAGGTCAATTGTGGACTAATGACATGGAAGAATGGAGTGCAGTGTTTGTATTCACAAGATAAAACGCACAAATTGATTAACTACTATCTATTGTTTGTTATAATATTTCAATTTTATTTCATTTGTTGGATTTTTGTTGAATGAAATGTTGACCAATAATTTAAGGATTACTGAGAATTTGCAATACTGCGGTAAGTGAATATTAAGTGGAAATAGTGGAATGTCCTGGAAAGTGGAGAATCTTCGAATTTGTCATGAAGTGCAGGTTTGGAGACATTGGTGGGTGGTCAACGATCACTGGTCAGATTCATGGCCAGATCCAGAGTCGATTCCTTTGTATTTTGTGGACTGTGACGAGTTTTACTTGCTCCTTTTCTGCAATTAAATATGAATGCCGAAAATTATATTGATTCTTAAATGTACACAGTTTTTAGGCATTATTTAAACAATTACGAATATTACCATTGTAAGTGGCGTCACTTCGCAAGAAGTATTGGGCCCACACATAAAAGCGCCAGCACCTTTCCCATTACAGCCACAAGGCTTTGGCTTGGGGATTGGCGGAGGTGGAATTCCGCACTTGCAATTGCGCTTAGCTCCTCCTCCCAAAGAAATCCCACAGGTTTTCACAACTTCCCCAGTTTTACTCTCACTCTCTTGGTCCTTTTTCATGCTTTCGCTATACTGGAAACCTTTCGTTTCAGGAAGTTTTGTGGCGATTGGAGGAGGATTGTCCTCGATTAGCTTGGGCTTTTCCTCCTCACATTGATCCACGGTCTTCTTATCATTTACGGGAGCAGGACACTTCGACAGGTCCGTTTTTGGCATTTGTCTTATTTGAGGGGCTGCTGTCGCCTCTGTCTCGTTATTGTTGTTCTTATCTGGACCTGAGCACATGCCTCCAGGACATTTGAACGTGTAGGTGTCCGGAAGCATTCCTGGCTTGAGCTCCACCGTCCCATCTTCAAAATAAGTACACTCCTGCAGATATTCATGATTCATATAAGTTTGAGTCAACTATTCCATCAAGCATTTCATATTATGTACAAGATTTGGTTACAACCTCGCCAGACTTTCGACCACTCATTATGTCTTTGTGGATAGGTGGTCACCCTGAATTCGCTCGCAGCTTCCAGTTCAAATTTTAAAATCGACAGTTAGTAAATGTGCGAATGATGTGAAAGAATTTTCTGAAGAATTGCTGTGAAAATAATAATTGCAGAATATGCTTTGCTAGACTATAAGGAATCCAGTCAATGAACCAGTCTGCTCGTTCGAAATTGAAAATGCATTTCCTTGACTCATGAGTCATGACTATGACTACTGTATCATGTATGATTGTATGAGGTTTAGTTATGGTGGCGTGGTCAACGTTTGTGGTGACTTTTAAGCCTCCGCCATGGGGATCGGCTTGGTCCCCTAGTTTTGTATTTAAAGTCCTTACCCCCGATGGTTTTGATGACATTATGACGCTTGTTTCGTTAACTTCCAGACCGAATTTTCGAAACCCACTGCCGGCGATTGTAGAGGAGATTCTTGCGAATTTGATGATACCAAATTTATGGCTGTAGCGTTTGTTGTTTAGTCTAAATATGTACTTGTAGCAAAATGAGCCAAAATGCATGTATTTTTGCGTGTCTCTTGGTACATATTTTGGGCAAACCATAAATGCTACACCAACAAATTTGGTATCATTAGATTCGCAAGAATCTCCTCTACAATCGCCGGCAGTGGGTTTCGAAAATTCGGTCTGGAAGTATTTTTAAAATCAAAAAGAAAAACGTTGGTTTTCTACGAGTACAAGTGCAATGTATTGGAAGGTAGCAACGGGCTTGTTGCTAATGATAATTTACTCGTAATCACTGTAAATTCCTCCCACCCCAAGCCCCCCCTTAAAGTCTGCCAAAAGTTGGCCGCTTCACTACAACCAACGCTGACATTTTGACAATAAATTGAATGCTTCATATAAGAAGATTTAGATAGTTTGAAAATGCCAAGTAGTAGTAGATATTAGAAGACAGAGTAGACATATCTACAAACTTCGCGTATGAATCATAAATATATTTTGGCACATTGCCGATGATGCATAGGACTCGTAGATGTATTAGTTGATTTAGATATGAATCAATCAGTAGAAAAGCGGAATGACAAATAATGATAATCGCTGTTTGGTTATAGTATGCAATAAAAAGTCGTTGACTTTGATTCAGATCTCGTAAAGTGAAGTATCCATATTATTAAAATCAATTTCCGTCCTTTGCAATGTATTAAAATTAAACTTAAATTACGTGATACATAATATTTAATATCTGATATGTTCCAAAGTGGATATGTTCCATGTGCACCAAATATTTTCCGTGAAGCCAGATTTTTTGTCACAAAGATTGATGAAATTACGGTAAAGGCATATAGCACAACATTTCGCTCAACTACATGACAGCTCTTACAAGATCGATGAGAACAACATTTATAACATTTTTTTTCATATTACGGCAATGGCAGTATTTACAGAGCAGCGGTGTATGCATCTTCTTATTACCAACCAAATCGGTGTTACAACCAATATAGGTAATTCCATTGCAATAGAAATACGTAATATATTAGTTCTGCTCAAAAACGTGATGTTCGGAAACAGTAATTTGAACCAAGCCTGGTAGAATCTTTCCTTGATATTTTTATCTCGTCTAGTTCTATCTGCTGCCTCGGTGTCATCAAAATTTTTGCGGATAACTTCCGACTTTGTTTGCGTCTTAACACTACCATTAATACATCACGATTGGTTGGGTTTTGTGGGCTGAGCTGAAAGCAATATCCTGTTTGAGAGTTGACAACACAATTTCTCCTTCGTTAACAACATGCACCCAGCTAGCATTACAAATTCCAAATCCAACTGATAACTAATTTGCAGAAAGCTCGAAACTAAAAGCGATAATATGTTACTTGTATAGGATATATGCGTCTTCTCGCCAGAATGGAATGCATCACTCTCTTCACTTTACTTTTAAAAAACCATTAACCATTGCAAATGTAAATTGTTTTCGTTCGTCTAATAATGTGCTAAGAAAGCAAGCAGAAAGTGGTTTAGATGTTTTTTAGCAAATAAAACACTCCAGCATTGTGCACACACAACTGTAATGCAAATGGATTTTAGAGCAAGACGTTTTACCAGCAAACTGTATATTTTTCCATATAAAAAGCGTATTTATTTCCATACATAACGTGTTCGTCTGTGTGAACATGAATGAGAGCTGCTCGAAAAACGGCTCTATAGGAATGTTCTCGTTTTGGAACTGTTCAGGGGATTTCCTGAAGTTGTCGGAAAGTCTATTACATTTGGGAGCAGTACAAGTTTTTAGGAGAGAGCATTCTGGCTGGCAATTTGTGTCTCAGATTTTTATCAAAACCGTTATTCAAAATATCGTCATTATCATCTCTCTCTGGCTTGTGTTCTTCACACAAGCCATGACTCTATGACCATGTTTTTATTCCACATCTCTCCTTGTTGCGTCAACCTGTTATAAATTTACTGAGTGCATAAAGTCGAAATTGTCTTACTCTTCTTATTAATTCATAAATCAACGTTTTAATGAGTTGCTCGGTTTTAAGTGGCGAGCACTGCCAAAAGGAAGTGGTTAGCTCGCTCTATTTCGAAATTCGGTCTTCAGACGACTTTGGTAGATATCTGGTAGCGAAGGAAGACATTGACGAGAAAACCTTGATACTTTCTGAGACTCCTGTTGTGTTTGGCCCAACAGACGACAAGAATTTAGCAACCAACATCGTCTCTGTGTACTGCGTTTCTTGTTGCAAGCTACTTTATCCGCTCCGCACTGAGAAAAATGATACACAATCCGAATCCCTTGAAAATGTGTATCATTGCTCCAATTGTGGATTTCCAGTCTGTGATAAACACTGTGAACAGGTATGAATAATTTTGCACGTAATTTTTAATATAATTAGAAAATACTTCTCTATAAAATGTTAATGCAATTTCCCAGTCACCCATCCATTCCGAAAATGAATGCAAATTCTTCTCAGCCATTTATCAAACCAAAGTATACCCACCTCCACACCAATGGCTCATGTACAAATCTGTCATACTACTTCGTCTGCTCCTTCTCATAAAAAACGATTCCGAGAGTGTCTGGGAAAATTTCCTGGAGAAATTGGAGCATCACACTGAATGCAGAGGGAGCAAAGACAACTGCGTCCGGGCGGATGAAATTGTACTGGAGAATATGAACTACTTTACTGAGGGGCTGACAACAAAGCGGAGATCTGTATCGAAGAAAAATGGGAGAAAGTACAAGTTGCCATTTCTTGAAGATGAGCTTACTTTGAGAAGGATCATTGGTACGCTTAACGTCAACTCGTTTTGCGCCAACAATAATATTACCAACAGGTAAATTGGTTATTTGCATATTGCACTTTATTTTTAATTAGCTTCTCAATAAAAATTCCCAACATTTCCCTGTAGGATAGCCCGCTGTATGTTTAGGACCGCCAGCTTATTTGCCCATTCATGTGCGCCCAATTGTTGCTGGTCAGTAGAAATGTCCTTGATGGACCAATCATCTACTCAGAAAAATGGAAAGCGGAAAAATAAGGGAAAGAATGGTGTCGTCAAAAAGTCCTCCCCTCTCGATTCCCATAAAGTAATTCCTGAAATTCAAATCTACACCGCAGTGCCCGTAAAACGAGGAGAAATGCTCACAATTCCTTACAGCACGCGCCACATATTTTGTGGCACTTTGAAACGGCAGATTTGTATGGAGACCGTGGGGCACTTCACCTGCATGTGTTTCAGATGCATGGACGCCACCGAGCTCGGAACCTACATGAGTTCTGTGCGATGCTTCAAATGCGAAAATGGGTTTCTAGTGTCTTCACAGCCGTCTGAACAGGAGTCCCCGTGGGTTTGCGTGAAAAGCAGTGAAAACGATACCTGCTGTGGATGCACATGCAGCGTGGGAAGAGTTGTCTACTTTGTGACAACCGTTCAAGATCAGATTGACAGGATCAAGAGTCGGGATCTGAGCTGGAAGGAGGAACAGGAGAGATTGCAATTGCTTTTCAACAAATATCGTGGGAAAGAGCTGCATGAGAATCACTATTTGCTGCTTGAAATGTCTAGCGACATTGTGGAGCTGCTTGCTGAAAAGCTTCTAGCGGAAGAGGAGGATGATGAAGCAGATAAAGTAGAAGAGTCCGACAAGAGTTTTTTGCTTGACAGATTTTTATTTCATGTGGGTTATTTGCGTCAAATGGCAAACGTGATTCTACCCGGATTCAACAACTATCAAGGTAAAAGTTGTTTTAAGAATTGATGCACTTGAGCTGTAAAAACCATGATACTAAAATATTTTCTCGTTGAATTATATACATAGAACAACTTCAGAGTTATTTCCAAGAAGGTGAGGCGTTGAAATTGAAGACATCATCTTGACAGACAAATACAATTAAGAAAATTATGCTGTGAGGACAAATATATAACTTGTACGTATATTAGGTCAAACAGTTTTGTATGTGCATTTGCAATTTCTTTATTAATAAAATTAGCCATAATTGATAATCATTACATCTATTTGAGGTTTCATTATTTTAAATATTTAATGTGGCACAACAGGGCGTGGGTGTCGGAGAAAAAAATATGCTCATTTTCCCATGATTGTTTCAATCTCTTGTATCTCGTTGACAAATGCAAATGAAATCAGGCCTTGTAGTCCCTTCAGCCGCCTTGCTTCGTTTGCACTCGCACAGGTACGGAGGTCTTTCCTCTCCCAGACGCCAGTCTTCAAGAGCGGTCACAGAAAGTATGCAATTGGAGTCGTCCGTGTCATCGTAGCGATTATTGAAATACGAACTGTACCGGAATGTTGCGCAGGTAGCGTTGCAGGCGCATTCGGATTTTGTTGCAGGTACGACACAGTTACAGGTTGGCTGTCGGGTTGTTGAAACAGGACATTCGGTCCCACAACTGCGACATCGGTAACTTGTTGAAGGCGTTCTCTTAAATCTCTTCCTTGGCACAAGGATAACTTGATGAAGTTGATGGTAATAGCGACGTTGAATGGAGCGTTGATTAACTATTCGCGGGATGCAGGTGACTTCGCAGGAGCATTCGTCGTCATCGTCGAAATCCGTGTAGTCGGGTGGATGAAGAATGGGAAATTGAGTTGGGCGAGGTGGTGGTGGGGGATGATAATTCGGGGGTACGGTTTGCGTTCTATTCTTCAAGAGGCAAATTATAGGCCTGAAGTTCTCATCAAAGGCCATACAGTATTCTTTTGTATTTACACAAGAAAAATAAAATTAACAATTGACTAAACACACAACAACCGAGAACACAGAGTATGGAAAATGTAACGAAATAAAATATTCATTTCTTTTCTTACGATTTATATTTAGGTAGCCATTTGTGGGATGAATGAGTAATTTAAGTGAACTTGCTAGTGCAAACACAATAAAACCTTGAATTGCTTTTCTTGATTGGATGTAGCTAAGTGGTACCATTTTGTAGCTTACTCTTCAAATAAGTACAATTTTAACTAGAAGACTTTTTATTACACTTCACGTTGTTGGCTAAAGGCTTGAGCACGACTACGACAAAACAAAACGGTTACTGGATTACTGGGTTCATGAGCGTGCAAGAATCTATGCACATTAATAGCATTGTTCGCAAAGTTAGTAGAAATCATGTTCGTTTGTGAAATTTGTTTGCGTGATTCATTAAAATTTTCAGTAGCTTTCCACCTTTCTCGGCTATGGGTATGGCAATCTGTGGCCAACAGAACGTATAAGGGCATATTTAAAATAGATAATTACCTATACAAGGAACGCGGACGATAATGTATTCAAGACATAAAACCTAACTGCATTCATTCATTTTTCAGCATGATTTATAGCGGTATCCATTACATGATTCTAGTGACATTATGTCATTTGTATTGCTCATATTACGATTTACAGACTTTACAGTTGTGTGTGTCTATTTTTCTGATTGCAAGTTTCACTTTCATTGACCGCGTGCAATTATTTAGACAGAAACATGTTTTGAATAAAATTGGCGATAGGTGGGCTGCAGAAATTGATAATTGACTTTGTGACTCTTGTGACAATGCTCAAATCTAAAAATACTCGACTCTTTATTACCCTTGTTTAGTTACCGTTAAAATTTTATAGCCAGTATAAAAAATATAAACATACAACGCAACTAAATGTTTAAGTACCGATGGGCCTATTAGGGCGATGCTGATGATTAGTAGCGTACATACAATATGTATTGTAGCATATGTCTTGATTTTGACAAGATCGTACACTGCGTTGTTTGATTTCATATCTAGAAACTTTCTGATTTCATTGCAATCGCCAATCCCAACATTATTATTTAAAAAACATATATGTATATACATACATGGTTGTCGGAAAGATATTTAATTAAAGACTGTTCCGATTTTACTTGTTTTTTTTTGTTTACTTTAAAAATAATATCAATCCAAAGGACGGGGCAAACTGCAACACATACATACTTCCTGCAGCTACAGTTTATTTGCTCGATTTGACGGAACAAAATTATAGCGAATAGTATAATATTATTGCTAACAACGCACAGCAAATTGATCAATTTAGTGATACATGCTTCTAGTTAGGGCACGGATAAAATTGTGAAGATGTGAATATCATTACATGTCATTATTATTTTGAAAACGAATGACGTCATGTGTGCTCATCGCGTTTCAGAACGTCTTCTATATCTGCGAGTGCCATTGCACCGTGATATTGTGCTATGTATGTAGTTATAGGTTATTGCCCATTGCATGTCAAATCCCGTCCCCATCTCCAATTATAGCACAAAGTTTTGTGTAATTTCAAGATTTCAAATTTCACAGTCAATGTTTGCTAAATGTGTGGAGTACGTGGAAATGATTAGAATGTTTTTATGGCTTTAGTTTCTGCTTCATCATCGGTATCCTAATTTTTAATAGGTGAAAAATGTAGTGGTATGTTTCATGTTTGGTTTAATTTCTTGCTCCCGAGGCTTTCTTTTATATGACACATAGGATAAGCACTACTTTTTAGTAGTGTGTGGTAATGAAATGAATTGGTGTATGCATAATACATAATTGCACACATATATTTACTACGTACTTTTATGATCCTCGACTCATCTGCACCTGAAAAAATGTCAAGTGCTCCTCATACACCTTTTCAGCAATCAATTCATGTAATGATGATGAGCAAAATTTATTAAGTGTGTAATGCAATGTCAGAAGGCAATATATGTGTAGTTAAAAGTTAAAATGCACTTCTTTCGATTGGTTCCATGTACGACTATAAAAAACCCTTCTTGGCTTCCTTCGCAAAACATGTAAAAAATATTTTTTGATGTATACATAATCCCTAGATATTAAATAGATACATGTAGAACGTAACACATAAATATGGAATACAATGCAAAATTGTTGTTATTTTTTTGGTTTTACTCACTGAATGAAAGGAGGATTATGAAGATGCGACGATCACTGTTATAGCGAATGATGTGAAGACGATCAATCACCTGTGCAATGGATTTAATAGTGCATGATATTATTGTTGCAGACTAGTCAAGTGTTCATTAGACATTTTTTTTTGCTTCCTGTAAGCTATGTAGTAACATGATGGTTTATATTTTTACATGCGTAACATGGAACGAAACTAACTTATCGATAAAAATCCTTAGTTGGTATAAACGCATTTGACGCATAAGTTCATAGAAAAAAGGTTTAGGTAATCTATATACAACTTGAGGGTATTGTTTGTTGGCACCATAAAACTTAAAGTCCTTGAAAAATGGATTTCGTTCCGTCCTAAAGACCAGTAAACGATACAATCACGACAGAAATTACGGTCTCTAGCTTTATGGTTATATATATCCAAGAAATGACTGAAAACGGGTCTCGTAATGGCTGTTATATGAGTTCTTCCTAAAAACGAAGATGTAGCAACTGGCATTGTCAATCATGTAGTCTTGACTTTTAGATTAAATTAAAATGTGAAACAACTGGACAGCCACAACTGCGCTCGTCAAAATTAACGGAAAGATTTGAACGATATGAACTACATAAATAAAACGACAGCAGCACGTGTTCCACAAGTGTGACAATCATTCATCCTTATCAAATAATGTAAAGAAGCGGTAGTATTGTCGTCCTTACCTTTTACCTCATCTGACTTATTGGCTAAATTAACAACAAAAAATGCGTTTACCTTCTTGCGTTCCACTTCTTACCGGAAAATGTATTCAAACTAACTACCTATACCCCTGAAAATGATTGACACATTTTCAGCTTCGAGAAGGATTCAAATTTGTATCTTGCTATTAATATTAATATTATATTATACCTATGCACACCTGTCACAAAACATACCCCAACGCAACGTCAACGCGTTGAGGAGAACCTCACAAACAGCCTAGCCCTACCTTATTTTAGATTTACATCAATAATTGTCATTTCTAGGGCTTGGTTGAAAATACCACTGCATGAAAAACTGAATAATAAATTTAAATATTTATATCAAGTTCCATTTAAAATTTGGACTATTTATGCTACATTTTTTACGAATTTGGGACACAACAGTAGGTCTGCCGTTTGCTCAAATCGTGTTTCGTTGAGGAAATGGAGCCGACATTGACATTTACGAACGCATTTGAGAGTATACACACATGAAGCTTTTTATAAAATTTGGTACTGCAGCTAGACATTTAAAATTGCATAATTACTAGTTGTAGACTAATCGTACTTATCTCTCGTATGTGAAACTAAAAATTAGTGTCATGTGTCAATGTCACGTTTAGCCATACGCTAGAAATTAGTATATGAAACCTTCTTTAAAATAAGCTGCAATTGGCGTCTTGAAAAGGATATTAAGCGAAGCAGAGAGAGAGAGTTCCGCTCTCTGCGTCTTCGTCGTCATCTTCGTCAAATGTTTGATGTGTGTTGTAGGATTCCGCAGAATTCTTCACGAAAGATGCATGCCGACGAGCAATATTAAAATCCTCAAGTACTCTTTAGAGAGGAGTACTAGGCCAAAAATTGCAAAGTCGAGCTAACAATTGTGGCATGTCAGCGTAAAATTTTTACCCTTACCCTCTTATAGACAGCAAGTTAAAGTGCTCTTTTGTAACTTTTATGAGAACTCTGGGTTGGGGGAACTGTGGTCGTTCTGCGCACATGAAAGACGCACACGCATATAAACTGCATTGCACATGGTCATGAAAATATAATGCTTGCGATTGTATTTTATTCAATTCTTTCACATCCAACATGAGAAAGATAAAAAGTTCGGAGGAAGCCTTTTAGAGAGTGTTAAGTAACCACGATAGAAATAAAAACTACATTCGAAAAGGTAACAGAGGAAAACAGAAGATGCAATATACACACGTTACGATGATGCTAATAATAATGATGGTACTTGGTACAGTGAAAATGTGTATTTTTGCACAGATTCACGAACGCGATGAGAAATGAGGATCATCATCATGTTGGATGATGGTATGAGAGAATATGAGATTGCAAATGATGCCGAATTGCATATTATAAAAAAAGTACTTGAGCACTGACTGTGGCATACCTAGTAGCAAGTTAAGGAAGTAGGCAGGTATCTAACCTTAAATATTACACCTGGATTGAGTTGATAGCGGGATTCTGCATCTACGCCGTCTCATTTCGTGACAACGTTTGTGATGTATGCTTGTTTTTGGCGTTACGCGTTGAGTACGGAAATTTGAGTCAAAAAGAAGAATCTCTGCGGATTAGGCCAGTAGTAAGCAAGGTTGCGCGGTTTGGAACGGTTAGTAATTTTTCGATATCAAAAAACAGGTACTTGCGGTAAGTCCCACACGAAAGCAGAGCAATGTTTTATAGAAAGCTTCAGTGTTACTAAAACTGATTGAAAGGTAGTTGTTTGGTGAAAGTCGTCGGAAATTATAGTTTTTGTGCTGTGATGTTTTATGTGAACAGAAAATAAGGTTCAATAAATCGTGCAATGGCATCAACGAGAAATGTTGATTGCTACACGTGATGTGATAATCGTTATATAGATTATCAAATTATCTTATCATAACCATTTCCTTTGGCCATGAACAATATTGGTTTCGCCCATTTTGAAATCTATTTTAATGGTGAATAAAAGTTTTATGTGAATTGTGAGAATACTTGCTGTAAAGAGAGTAAATTAAAACATGAGACGAATACTGTACACCGTTAGTTTCAGTTTCAATCGTCTGGTTGGAGCATATTTGACACTGCTGTATTTGCTGCACCCTGCAAAATGCCAGGACTATGAAGGTCAGTTTTTTAAAAAGTTTTCATTGTTCCCTTATAGACATAGTTATGTAGATCATATTTTGTGCATTGTTAACATGAATTGCTATTTCCGCAGTTGCTGACATTGATTGCGCTGTGGGCACATCTGGCAAAGAGTTGTTCACAGCGCGACTGAGAAGACCGGATGGATTTCGGGGCACTCCAATCTTCGCTGATGACAGAGGTGGAGCGATCAAAGATTACATTGCTCAGGATTTACAAGATGGTCCATGCGTAATCCTTCCAGACGTGTCTGACTCAACTGGACGAGTGTTCAAAATGAGAATTACCGATTTCACTCGATGTGGCGTACTGAAACGGAATGTAAGAATTTCATTTTTTTCACTTCCTCTAAAAGTCTTCATTTTTGCCGAATTTCCGTCGTAATTTTTAGGATGAGAAATGAAAAGTAGTGTTAGAGTAGTAAACCGAAAACTCTGTGCTTACTTGATAATATACGCTTTTTTAATTTTCCGTCATGCATGCTAACTGCTAACTAGTGACTATATGCAAACTCCCCGTTAGATGAGCGATTTATATAGTGTGCAGAATATGACACCTTATGCAATCCTGTTTTTTTGTCTTAGCATTTTCTTTCTGTCCAACCGCTATATGATTCCATGTTTCTCAGCAGCATGTTGATTGTTGCATAATCGCACAAGAGCATGCAAACATTTTACACCTTCCGTAATGATCGCAATTCAGGTAAAGCTATCATTACATAAAAAACAAACCGTATCATGTCAGGAGCGCATGAGTATTTACTGTCATCATCACCACACCGTCACCACTATGCCGTCTTATCAGACTCCTCTGCTTCCTTAACTTCCTCAAGTTTTTTTTACATGAACAACCACAAGAAGCCAATTACCGTGTAGTGGAATCTCTGAATCCATTAGCCAGATAATTACTATGAATTGTTCTTTTTTGTCATCGCCACCTCAAAGTAAATAGGAAATTTGCACACATTAATCTTCTTAGTGAAGAAGAGCCGCATGCATGCATCTTCCCATTTTCCCGAAATTATCCGACATATGGCGCAGACTATTTTAAATTAAGCTCTAAATAGTAAGGTAGGTGTGATGACACTGCATGCGACTTAATTCCCTGGTTATATGGCATGTGTACTGTACTGGCTTCTTTGCAAAACAGAAAACCGAAATTCCTAAATATAGGCAAGTTCCTTTATGTAAATATACAGGATATATATGTAGGTTCCTTGTTTAGATAGACTATAACTTGCACAAAGTGAGAAGAAAATTATTTACCTTAAATATTCCTCACGTAAGACTATATGAATCAAAGCGCTTCCTTCTACCGAGACACAAGCTTTTTTTATATCTTTTGAAGGAAATGAAGGGAGCGTGACGAATCTTGTTCGAAGAGAATAGTTCATTGGTCGATGTAATTTTTGTGATATGCATCTAAAAAGGATTTTGAAAGTCAAGGATGCGTAAAGTTGTCAATGCAGTAGTAGTGGTGGCGGTGGCTCAACATTTTTTATTTCGTCATGTTTTGTTACCAATAATATTGCCGTTGTTGTAGTAGTATATATAGAGCTGTCATTAAATTGTGCAATTCGTGTCTACCCGTGAATGAATCCCATCACTTTGTGCGTAAAGTCAAAATTAATGGCTTAAGTATCATAATTTCTAACGATTGCTGAGATAAATACACATTATGAGATATTGGTGCTAATGGTATTAATCATAACTATTAATTAGTGATAACGGCATCAGTAGTAGCACCATCACGATTCATACTTTTAGGCTGACCGACTAAAATAATGGCACGTTTAAAAGAAAGTAAATGTCAATTTAAAATATTTTATTACTAACGACAAAAAAATTTGAGCATATTTTGTTTCTGCCCATTTTTCTATTATGGACTCGTGAAGTGACAGATGCAATTTGTTCATAACTAAACCAGATCAATTGCACCTCTAGTAAATATTATAGTTGTACTGACAATACAAAAGACTGACAATCCCTCAAAAGACTGACAATCCCTCAAAAGACTTCCTGATTTTTTCGGAATGGAACGGTGTTGTGTGGTATATGTCAGGGGGAATAAGCCACAAACCCGATAAAAAGACATCATGATAAAACTCGGAAAAATTCTTGTTAACTACTTAAACTCGTATATTAAAAATTAATACGAAAGCAGGTGGCTAATCACCTTGTAATCTTTGTTGTATAAAAGGGCGTGCAAAACTGCAGTAAAAAAAGCTTTGATTGCTTCTGGCAGTGAACTTTAGGAATCATGACTTTTTTAAACAATAAGTTTTTTGAAAAGCCACCACAACAGCCTGTTGTTAAAACCCTAAAGTTCCGTGTCTATGATTTTGATTTGTGTGGGATGATGTTTGATATTGGGATGATTAGTGTCATTCATTCGAGAAACAAGAATAAATAAATAGATAAATAATGTAAGAAACCAGCAAAATCACAAGAACGAAGAGCATTTAAGGCGCTGAGCTGTTTTACTTTACCACAGACTGCATTCACGATTCATCCTGGTTTCTCCGTGATTTCCTTTTTATCGGTTTGTTTTTAGAGGATGATTAGACAGAAAATTGACAGACACTATGGTGGTTAGATTATTAATGTCGATGTATGTAAACTCTGCAATTCGATATGGTTTTTTTGTCGTTCCCGAACAAATAAACTAAAAAGAGCCGAACAAGGAGTCATTACCACTTCTTTTTTTTACATCGACGGATGTTGTCTCAGGCAAGTGCTAACCACAACAAGCTATTTATTATGGATAGTTTTTTTAGAACAAGATGAGAGTGTCATTTTGCGCTTCCTGTCTCTGCCTTCCTTCATTTGATCTAAACTACATTAGTTTGGGTAACAATTTGTTTAAATAATTTATTCCCTAATTTTGTAACACTTTTTCAAAACACGCATATTCGGATCAAATATGAGATTTCATTGTTTTTTTTTTCATTTCTATGATATTATGGTTGATAGAAAACAAAAAAATCCCATTCCTAGAAATCAACCCTAATTTCGGTTGCAGCTTTGATTGTGTTGCCCCGCCTTCAATAGCGTTAAAAATACGAATGGCAACAAATGACTTCTATGATAGAAGGACCATCCCCGTGACTGGGGAACTATTGCAATTCCTGTAGGCAAAAGAATGCAATTTATGACAATAAATAACGATGTTTAGAAGACAAAGTTAAACACAATTTAGCGATTTTATTGTGATAAATAACTAGCAGTTGACGTCACTAGTTATTTTCTAAGGCTGGCTGCCAAAGACTGAATGATGTTGTAGGACTGGCTGTCCAAAACAGAATGAATGATTACTAAGATTTTCTCCCGGTATTTATACCCCTCTGACTTCCGGGAGAAATGACAAGAAAATTTCTAAACTTCCGGTTTAAATTGTACAATCGTTCTAAAAATAGAATTATTAGAATACAAACAAAGAAAATCAACTCGAACTTCTTCATGAAATTTCATGAAGAGCATAAAATTAAACAAATACAAAAATCACTGCTTTCTTACCGGAAATCGTTAACATATTGTGGAGAAAAGAAAGCAGAGAAAGAAAAACTCCAAAATTTACAATAATATTCAAAATATAGCAAAATGAAAACATAAATTCATTGAAAATTGAACTATCTACATAATTTGGCAGCAACATTCTTCCCCCTGATTGATGAATATCAATCCTAATCTTGCTTATCAGCTGCCCTCACGTCCAGTTTCCCGAGCTTGATAACCGGTCTTCGGTAGACTCCAGACGCGGTCCTTACTTCGGCTACTCGAGCAATCTTGTCGCTTCCGGGAAACGTTTGCGTAACTATTCCCATCGGCCAAGTATTTCTCCGTAGGCTCTCGTCCAGGACGACCACAAGATCCCCAACCTGGACTGGTGGCTGCGACTGATGCCACTTTGCGCGGCGTTGCAACGTGGGTATGTATTCCCTCATCCAGCGCTTCCAAAACATGTTTGCCAGGGCTTGACTTTTCCTCCATTGCTTCTGCATGTCGGCTTCCTTATCATCAAATAAGCCCGGCTGCCGCAAAGTGCTGGATGTCCCGATCAAAAAATGAAAGGGGGTGAGAGCCTCTTGAGATCCTGGGTCAACTGGCACGTCCGTCAATGGTCGGCTGTTCACCGTTGCTTCTGCTTCGGCGAACACCGTCAGGAGTACTTCATCCCTGGGAGCACGGCATTTTAAAATGACTCCCAGGGCCGTCTTCACGGACCGAACTAGGCGTTCCCAACTTCCCCCCATATGAGGAGCAGAGGGGGGAATAAAGTGCCAGTCCATCCCCAAAATGGACAGTTCGGAACTTATCTTCTCTTGGTCCAACTCCAGCAGCACCTTCCGCAATTCCTTGTCCGCCCCTCGCAGATTGGTACCATTGTCGCTGTACATCTGCTTGGGTTGTCCCCTCCTGGAGATCATTCTTCGGATGGCCAGGATACAGCTGTCTGTTGTCAGGCTGTGGGCGACTTCAAGGTGAACAGCACGTGTGTTCATGCACGTGAAGAGGACCCCATATCTTTTTTCGTGGCGCCTTCCAACCGTCACGTCCAGTGGACCAAAATAGTCCATCCCACAAATGTTAAAAGCCCTTGGTTGTGGCTGGAACTTAAATCCCGGAAGGTCACCCATCATTGGAGGCTTCGCCTGAATCCTCTTCTTCCGACAAATGATACATTCCCGTATCACTTTTCTTGCTGCGGTCCTTATCTGTGGGATCCAAAATTTCTGGCGGATCTCGTTTATCACCAAATCTTCCCCGGCGTGAAGAAATATTTGGTGATAGTGCTGTAGCAGGAGCTTAGTTAACTTCTCCTTCGGATGAAGTATCACTGGACAGCGAATTCCCATCTTCTCTGCAGAGGCGAGCCGAGACTTCATACGCAATATGCCAAACTCATCCAGCATAGGTGACAGCTGGAAAAGTTGACTGGACCTCCGCACAGATTCCCCATTACTGAGCATCTGCATTTCTTGTGGGTAGGCTTCCCACTGGCTCCTCTTCCACAGCAAGTACTCGGCTTTTGGGATGTCCAGTAATCTCGAAATGTCCCCCTTTGTTTTGATCCGCTCCAGAAATTTAAGGACCCAGGCTGTGCTCCTCACGATTCTCCAGTAACTTGAGAATCGCTCCACGTTTGGCAAGGCAAATTTTGGCGTTTCAACAACAACTGCCAAAAATTCCCGCCGGAGCTCCATGCTGTCAACGTCTGCTTCTTTAGAACAGCCACCAGGTTCCACAGGAAAGTTTTCCTCCGCCAGTTTGAGGAAAATAGGGCCATTCCACCACCTTGAATTTTCACTCAAGTCTGGTCTTCCTTCTCGCGTCCCGTCATCCGCCGGATTTTCCGCAGAGGGCACCCATCTCCACTGCGTAATGTTCGAGTTCTCTTGAATTTCGCCTACTCGAACAGCGACAAATTGCTGGAACTTTCTCGCCTCGGCCCGGATCCAACGTAATGTAGTCATCGAGTCCGTCCAATACGTGACTCCGTGGATCTTGATATTCAGCGACTCCAGAATAAACTTTCCCAGTCTGGAGGCGATAAGGGCTGCAGTTAGTTCCAACCTCGGCACGGAACAGGGTTTGACAGGCGCGACACGAGTTTTCGCCATCACCATGGCAACCGAAATTTCTTCGTTTTCTTCTCTCACCCGGAGGTAGGCGATGGCACAGCTGGCGGCTTCACTACTGTCAGCGAAAATGTGAAGCGTGACCTCTGGACTGGAGCTTGCGTAACTGGAGTAGCATCTTGGAATCCTCACCTTAACTAATTTTGGTAAGTCTTCGATCCATATTTTCCACCTTTTAAATTGCTTGGCGGTCAATTGGTCATCCCATCCGATCTTCGTTCTCCAGAGGTCTTGGAGCAATATTCTTGCTTTTATCATGTAGTGGCCCAGAAAACCAAGTGGGTCCCACACCAGCATAACCAAACGCAAAACTGCACGTTTGGTTGGGATGACCTCTCCAGTGGCGACACCAGCTCCAGCACGTTGCAAGTTCACACGAAAAGTGAACGAGTCTTCCTCCGGGATCCAGTGAAGTCCAAGGGCACGTTCCGTGGGGACATCTGACCATTCTGCCAGATTCTTGCTCTCCACCACGGCTGCTTCTCCAGTAAGAGCTTCGATAATCTTCCTGGAGTTTGAGATCCATTTGCCAATAATGAATCCTCCCTTCTTGTGCACCTCGGTAACTTCTTTTGCCACTTTGATGGCTTCCCCCTCGGAGTCCATGGAATCCAGGTAATCGTCCATGTAATGCTTCTGGACAATCGCCACCGCTGCCTTCGGGTACTCATCCTGGAATTCCATGGCGTTTCGGTTTTTTACATACTGTGCGCAGAAGGGCGAGCACACAGAACCGAACATCATGACTTCAAGTTGGTACGTTGAAGCATGATCCTCCCCATCTTTCTTCCAAAGGAACCTCTGTGCAGGGCAGTCCTCCGGCCGAATCCTGACTTGATGGAACATCTCCCCAATGTCCCCGCTAATGGCAAATTTTCTCTGACGGAACATGAGGAGAATTCCCGGCAGTGAAACGAGTAAGTCAGGTCCAGTGAGTAAGTAATCGTTTAGACTTACACCACTGGCTCTGGAGGCTGCATCAAATACAATCCTGATTTTCCCAGGTTTGTTTGGGTGCATCCTGTCAAAATGCGGCAGGTACCATTCCACATTTGACGGCTGCTTCAGTTCCTCTGGAGAAAGTCTTCTGGCATAACCAGCAGTCAGGTAATGATCGATTTTGTCCCTGTACTGCTTGGATATGTCATCATTCCTCCTTAATTTCCTTTCAATGGAATGGAGGCGGCGAACAGCGACATCTTTGCTTGGCGGAAGTGTGACGGCTTCTTTCCTCCACAGCAATCCAGTTTGCCAGCGGTCTCCAACTCGGCAGGTTATCTTGTCCATCATGGCCTTCGCCTCTTCATCTTCACCGAACCGAGTGGAGATTGATGTCCTGATCCCAATACTTTCCAATGCGAAGGATTCCTTCACCAGGTCATGCAGGAGGTCGTCATCAGTTTCATGGTGACATGAAAATGTAGCTTCTTCTACAGCAGGCCCTTGACTTGGTCCATGCATCACCCAGCCAAGCTTAGTTTTAGAGATCATTGGTGAAATATCGTCATTTTCAATGATCTCCCTCGCCACAGACAAATGTATGTGTGGCTGGCCCAGTAAGATGAGTGGCTTCTCTCCCGGCAGGTACTTCAGTTTAGTTGACTGTAAGTGTGGGTAGAGTTTGACAATCTCCCTCAGATCTGTGCGCTGGGCGGGCAAGTTGAGATTTGTCACCGTCCTCATCTTCTTCAACTTGAACTTTTCTCCTCCTCCAACAGGGCCGATCCAGCAGTCCACCTTTCGGGAAGATGGGGTCCTCCTGTGAAGCGCCATTTGTCCAGCGGATTCTGAGCGGATCCGTTGAACCGGAAAGACCAAGTTTTTCAGCAACACGTGAGCAGATCAGTGTCACGGTTGACCCCTCGTCGAGCAACGCATTCACGGTCACCTCCTCTCCAGCAGGTCCATATAACGTGACCACCAGGATCTTCAACAGACTTGATCCAGCAAAGGAATTCACAGAGGCGTTGATTTCCTCCACCTTATCCTTTTCCTTGTCAGGTTCTTTTCGAGAAGGAGCGGAGGAGGAGGACCCATGGAGCAGCGTGTGGTGTCTTCGGTTACATCCTTCAATTCGGCATGAGGATTTCGACTTGCACGAGCTTAAACTATGCCCGGCACGTAAACAACGAAAACATCTGTTTTTCGCCTTTACAAACTCCCAACGTTCATTTACTGGCAATTTCTGAAAATCGCCACAGCCTCCAATTTGGTGCCCATCCTTCCCGCAAGCTCCACAGGGTCTCTGAACTGCTGCTGTTGTCGTTTTCGCGACTTGCCCCGCTGGCTTTGGCTTATCATCAGGAACCGGATCTTCAGTGGCATTGAAGTTGCTCTCTTCTTTTTTCTCCCTTAAGTTAAGCTTGGGAGTCGTCACCATGCTGGCTGCCTCTGACGCCCTGTTGATCCACACGCCGAAATCCTCCAAGGTTACACGCCTACGCAGATCCAAGACATGCATCCCCCACTGGAACTTGAACTGATCAGGCAGCTTCTCCACCAATTCTTGGAGTAGCTGGGGGTTGAGCAAGTAACTTCGCTCATTCAATGTCTTGACCGTCGTGACCAGATTCCTTACTGCGATAGAGTAGTCCACAATAGTAGACAGCTTACTCTCTTTTGGCGTGGGAGTCTTCCGGGCGATGTCAACCAGAGCTTGAATGATGTACTCTGGCCGACCATATCTTTGCTGCAGCGTCCTGATGACTTCATCTGCATTGTTCGGCACGATCATGAGAGCTCTCACCGTCTTCCGTGCTTCCCCCCGTAACGCCTTCTCCAGCCTGGTCATATTCTGCGCCGGGGTGAATCCACAATCGTCAGTGGACTGCCGGTAGTGATGCTCAAAAAGTGGCCAGTCCAATGGATTCCCCGAGAATGTTGGCAGTGAGCTCCCATGACTTTGTCTGGCGACAAATCTTTCCGTGTTCTTGCTCTGGATTTGTAGAGCCTGGACCAGTGCTGAGGCCAGTGCATCCACTCCAGAGACAGCTGTTAAAGGCGGTGGTACTGTGGCGGCCCCCACCGCTCCAGCTGCAAACGCGTTCGTGCTGTATCCTCCTCCATGAGGTGGATTTCCTACATGCCCTACATCCTGCCCTGGATGACGGGTTTCGGTTCGCTGCACCCAAGCATCCACAAATGGATCCTTGTTGACCTTCTCGGTGGTCAACGGAACGGCTGGCGACTTCGGCTCGGACTTCATCCTTCTTGGCGGCCTTTCAGGAACGTTCCCAGGAACGTGAGGAGTTGCGACATAATTCCCAGTCAATTTGCCGACTGCGTTGGCAATTGCCTGGGGTTTCCAAGAGTCCCGTTCCGCTTCCTCCTCTTCCTCCTCATCCGCCACGTCGCTCAGCTGCTGCTCGCTCTGGAGTTTAGACTGTTGTTCATCCCTCATTTCCTTCAATGATTTGAGGAATGATATTTTGTCGTTTACCGTCTTCTCCACCTTAGCTATCTCTTCATCCAGTAAGTCCACCAATGAACCGGCAGTTTTATGAGAGGAGACCGAGACGTTGTCCTCCGCCTTCTTAACAACGGCATTTGGCGACGCAACATATGTCGTCCTCGTCATATTTGTTCCATTGGCGACAGCGACCTTTGTACTGGTGAGGAAGCTTCCATCTCCCATTGTCCAATCCCCAAAGAGCTTTGGAGGCTGGCCAAAGTTTGGACGGCTACTACGACGTACTCCTCCCTCGTCATCCTGAGGATCCAAGATCGGGTGGCCAGAAGGATTCTCCTGGTTTTGGTCCATTTTGTTGTTCAACGTTGGCTAAGCTGACAACTGAAATCAGTATGACCCTGTGGGTTCACAACTGTATTTCAAGACGAATTGTAGACTTCAGAGGACCGCTTGGTCTGTATTTCCACAGCGGGTTATTGACCTCGAAGGACCACTTGTTGCCCCGCCTTCAATAGCGTTAAAAATACGAATGGCAACAAATGACTTCTATGATAGAAGGACCATCCCCGTGACTGGGGAACTATTGCAATCCCTGTAGGCAAAAGGATGCAATTTTATGACAAATAATAACAATGTTTAGAAGACAAAGTTAAACACAATTTAGCGATTTTATTGTGATAAATAACTAGCAGTTGACGTCACTAGTTATTTTCTAAGGCCGGCTGCCAAAGACTGAATGATGTTGTAGGACTGGCTGTCCAAAACAGAATGAATGATTACTAAGATTTTCTCCCGGTATTTATACCCCTCTGACTTCCGGGAGAAATGACAAGAAAATTTCTAAACTTCCGGTTTAAATTGTACAATCGTTCTAAAAATAGAATTATTAGAATACAAACAAAGAAAATCAACTCGAACTTCTTCATGAAATTTCATGAAGAGCATAAAATTAAACAAATACAAAAATCACTGCTTTCTTACCGGAAATCATTAACATATTGTGGAGAAAAGAAAGCAGAGAAAGAAAAACTCCAAAATTTACAATAATATTCAAAATATAGCAAAATGAAAACATAAATTCATTGAAAATTGAACTATCTACATAATTTGGCAGCAACAGATTGGCTATCACGTTTTTACTCATGCCATTTCAAAACCTTGATCTAGAGGGACAACAAACAAGATTACATTAAAGCGTCACATAGCCTCTAACAATAATACAACATATTACATGAAAAGAAGTAAACCCACATCTATCCTATCGTCTCACAACAAACAACAGACAGAGTAACACACAACAATGGGATTTTAGTCACGGTAGATAATTTTAAATATATATGGAGCATAAAGTGGGTGCGTTGGCTTAAGTTCTATTTCTAAAAAAATTGTCTGGTTTCTGGTATTATGGGTAGTATGTATGAATATCGTCAACGTGTGTATCATTTTGTATTCAATTCTCCTTTTTTTTATAAATCCACGCAAATTCTGTTGACGTTTTGCAAATGTCTCTTTTCTTAGGAAGGAAAAGCAGAACTCAGCCAAGTATGCTTAAAATATATATAGGAACTCACGCAGTTCATTTAATTGACACGTTTCTGTGCAAGTCGAGAGAAGGAAAAGAAGAAGAAGTCACTACTGTGTAGTTCTAGTCACACCGTGAACAACAAAAGACGTAACGCATTAAATAACCTGCTTGTAGGTTTGTGTGCATGTAATAATTACGACAGAAAGTCTAAATATACATTATAATACAATGTAAGTATGCATGATACACTTTTCTTTTGAAGATGCAATGCAAAATGCGAAATAAAATGCATACGTATGTAGAATGGAGGAGAGCATGATTATGTGACATCTTGTAATAATAACGGTTTTCCTCTTGTGTCAAAATAAGAAGAGTTACACATGATGATGAACTGTACCGAATCGTGTGTAATTCAAGACGTATTGTTGTTTACTACTTGTCACAACAGCAGCACGTATTCATTCACTCTTTTTCTAGATCGCTTCAATTTATTTGCTTGTTTTTTGGACAATTGGTAAAAAGGAAAAGAGGAATTAATGGCCCCAAGATAGAAAGAGATCTCTGAAAGACTCTACCTACCTGCTACCCTTTCTAAACTTATTATGACAATGAAAATACAAATCCTAGGTTGAATTTGTTATGGTGTAACGCATGCGTAGTTGTAATGGCGTAAATGAGGACATCAAAATGTTATGTTCCAGAAACAACGAAAAAGGGTTTCTGGGATAGGTTTCCGCTAGCTCTCACATTGATTTTATCACTGACAAATTATTATGATCTCAAAAGTCTCTTAACCGCATATTGAGGAAATTTGTAATGACTTTTTTAGGGATTCGTTCACGTGAGGATTTGGTTCCCTCAGCTTCCTGGAGTAGTAATGCTTTCCGATCAAGAAGTCATCATCATGTGCAAACCGCCAGCATCAACAGTCGTTCAGAGTAAAGCAGCCGGTTTTGCTGGAAGCATGTAATAACGACTTATATATACAATCCTAATTAGTGCATTAGAAATTTAAGATGCGAGAGAGGTAATATTTTGAAATTTATGGCAGTCCATCCGGTGCAAGAGTAAGTGGAGTTGTGGAGGAATCGCCGGGGCGTTTAGAATATGAAGTTGCATTGTACCGAGAGCAACGGTCGCCTGCGTCGGCAGGAAGAAGTTCGCCTGGATCCGGCACATATATCACCGGAGCCGATTCCCAGGAACTTCCTGTCGATCAAGCGGTGCCTATTGGAACTAGATTGCAGTAAATATTACTATTTAAAATATATGCAAAAATTCAATAGTATGATTCTTGATGCTATGTATTTTGTATTTTTATGTATACTTCCAGATTACGAGCAAGAATCAATGCAAACTCTGGTAATTATCAACATAAGATTTCACACGTATCAAACGATATTAAAACTCCAAAATTTTGTACTTTGTATTAAAAGCAATTTTATTATGAAACAAACTATGGTACATATTTAGCTTGGCAGCATGCAAAATTAATGGAAGTGTCAGTTTCTCCAGACGCGAAGGATCCTACAGCAGAGGGCTCTGTGTCGCTGGTGAAAGCAGGGTATGGGATAAGCAATAAAGAATGATTACGTATTCAAGTTACAAAGGTATTTGTTACTCATGTTTAATTTGTCACTTTTTTTCTCTTGCAATTTGATTTCAGCTGTCGAAATCCTGACCTAGCATCAATCATCCCTAACCAACCGTACCGCTATCAAGAGAGAACAAATGAGATAGTATTGGATTTTGAAGCCTTCTTGCTTTCCAACATGGGAGATCGGAACACTTTGTGGCTTCATACACAAATTAAAGCCTGCATGGATGCTTCAGATTGCCAACCGGTAAGCAAGTTTATTCAACCAACGCAAGTGAAAGCTTGGAATATATATGTTGGGGTAATGTGAAACTAAAATGATCTTTTTTTCAATATTATGACATGACTTGAAGGAATTTTGCATGGACGTCTATCAACCTAGTGGTTTCGGTCGTCGACGTCGACGCGGTATCGCAGGCCACGAAACAATGGCCGAGTTTATAACAAATAGCAACTCAACGGCAGTAGAATATTCCGCTCCATTATCTCAGCACTGGAAAACTGTTGGGGGTTCGGACAGCATTGAAACTACCAGCAATTTCGCAAAATTGGGACTGGAACTATCCCGAAAGCATAGCAGCCCAATTCCTCTGCCACCAGAGACGGTGGTGAGAAGTTTTGATAACGGGAATGTGCACAAAGAGGAGATAGGAAATATTGATAATTACTTACTAAAATCTTCTCCGTCTTCATCACCCACCTCCTCCGATATGCAATCACGATCTCTATCAACTCATAAAAAGACTCTGATTAGCAGTAAAAAGTTTAATCAAGCAAATTCCAAGGAAGGTATGGATGAAGCATCCAGTACAAAATTTGGAGACAATATTGGGTTCTCTGTTGTAATGCCTGCAGGTACGCAATATACCAGTAAATTTCACATAAATGTCTGTCCCATAATTTAGGTTTGCGAATATGCGACTAGTTAATTTTTGCGCTCTTCCCTAGATTATTATCGGAAAACGGAAATACTGTCAACCTCACAAGAATGTAGGGGCTGGGCCACAGCAACCTTGATCTCCACGATTGGTGCCGCTGTTGCTGGATTAGCTGCATGTATTCTCAGCTTTAAAATGCGGAATGTCGGGAAGGGAAAAGCGGACCCACTCGTTAGCATCCATTCAGCAAATGGCCAAGGTCCGATTACTATTAGAACGTCAAAAAGTATGAAAACATCATTTTTGCAATATGAAATACTATATTTCAAAAAGTTGAATGGAAAGAAATACTTTTGCAGGTTTTATGAAACTTTTTTTCTCTCTTTCAGCCTCTTCCTCAAGTCAGACTGGAATCTCAAAAATGTCTGGCCATTCACATCATCACCACCACCATCATCATCCCAAGGAATATGCTAGGGACTCATCGGTTTATAGATCCTAAAAACCCCATTATTACAATCATGTTCATGTATGTATATTGATTAAATTAAAGTAGCGTAGTTAAATGTCAAATACTTTTCTCGGTGAACGGTTTGAAATTAATGGTTTGGAATAGATGTTATTTATATAGTTTTAAGCAAATGTATTTATTAAACTTCATCTAATGTACAAATACGTTATTTATAATCATTATAGTATCTTAAGTTATGATTATTTACTGTCCATTTTTTATCATTTGTATTAAACGGTAGAGTGTAGAATGTGTAGCGTATGTTTTTTTGGGGATTTCGGGTAGTTTATAAAAAAATACTTGTTCAAAGAAATTAAAGTCTGTCAACCTTCCAACAAATAATGTCGCTGATAATTATTTACATATACTCATAATAAACAACGGCGTAGCTGGAATTCCAAGACCAAACAGCGTGCCTGTAGAATATCAAATTCAAGATATGAAATTTTAATGCAAACTACATTCAAACGCTAACCACATGAACGAAATAAACCTAACACGGTATCAGGGTTGTAGTTGTCAATTATTGTTTTCATCTGCTATCATTTTCTTATTCCTGCAGTGGTAGTGTTAACGGTGTCTTGCCGTTCGTTGCAAAATAAATGACTGAATTGCATGTAAACTTACCGAATACACACAACCTCTAACGTACATAATAATATAATAATTTTTGGCATATATTTCCGCTGTTAAACGTACTCTACAAATAGAAGCATTGTACAACGAATAATAACAACGCGCTACAATTATTTAACATTACACTTCTTATTATGAATCCTCCCCTTTTCACATTATTGCTGACTGAAGCTTTGTCGTTTCCATTTTTGACGACATAGGACATCCACAGCATTACCTTGACTCATCGTCGCATCGCGTTTATCACTTTGCAGTTGCTTTTGCTGTTTGCTTTTACAAATTACAACAGCAATATTTACCTGGCTTAATACTACTGTTGTCTTACACAGTTTTAAGATGCATACTACACTTAACTACTGCATTCGTTAGACCAACAAACCAACATCAGCAATAATAAATATTTTCAATGTGTTGAACAGTACAACTCCCTGCAACTGCAAATTATCTTACGTATTATTATATCTATAAACCTTTAACACTATTCAACCATTCCACACAGTAACTTCTCCAAGTTTTACTATCTTCACGCACAAAAAGGTTTTTACGAGATGCTTTCATCACGACAATAAAGAAGTGTTAGTTTTTCATTTCATAGTGGATCACATTAAGCACAGTCAGTGCATTACAAATGTGTGTTGTGGTTATATATGGTATACATATTACATGTACGCAGGTGTATAAAGAAGTTACGTTGTGTGCGTTCAGGGGATGATTTGTTAAAAGTTATGAGCTAAACAACGGTGACATCATATGTTGTTGTGGGGGCTGAAATTGTTGACTATCGAACGCCACACTTTATGACGCACTGTCGGATCGACACCGTCAATCTTCAGGACCCTGATTTCTATTCTTACGTTCAACGGTGGTTCAGAACAGCGTTCTCCCAACAGCTTCACGCTCAACAAGATCTCGTGCTTTAATGCTTAATAAACACTTATCTTGACAGACACGATTTACTGATAAGACGAACAACGAAATTTTATTACTCATTAGCTACGAACAATAAATTTATCAGTGATTTTAACAGTTTTTTGAATACTTAATTATTTCTAACAGAGGGTTAACTTTATTTTCTTCTGACTCTAGAAAAAAGTGTGTCTATCTCTCTCGGCGGATAAACTCATACTAACTATCTTCTTCCTTTTTCTCTTCTAAGTTCTACCATACAATACTACAGAATGACTTACTTGCTAAACTTACAGCTAAACTTACAACAGAACAGGAATGAACTCGATCTCACAAATGAACGGCGAGCAGTTCGCACTCTCACTGCACGACGACATAAACGTTTACAATTACACATACATACTTATACTAAACCAACACGCAGTCGGTGCAAAACGTAACCTAAACGAAATACATTAAACAAAGACACTACTGAAACGATGCAAAAGTGCCACTTGAAAGGATACAATAATGCCTAGCTGAAAAGATGAAATAATGCCTAGCTGAAAAGATGAAATAATGCCTAGCTAAAAAGATGAAATAATGCCTAGCTGAAAAGATGAAATAATGCCTAGCTGAAAAGATGAAATAATGCCAGGCTGAAAGGGTATAATAATGCCAAGTTGAAACACTACAAAAATGACAAGTTGAAACACTACAATAGTGCCATCGACTCCATACACCTCGACATTCCGACCCCCAAAATCAGGGTATTTCTTGATTTTCCATCCGAAGTCCTAATGGGCAGATTTTGTCCACTCCACGCTTGAAAATTGCCTTCCTCTGACCTCCGGTTTCCACCTTGACCACTCGAACTTGACCATCCTTTCCTGGGAAAGTAGCCGTAATGACGCCCTTTAACCAGGTATTCCTCGGCGCCTGATCATCCGCGATGAGAACGATGTCTCCGACTTGGACTGGTTCTGTATCCTGGTACCACTTCTCACGTCGCGCCAACTCGGGTAGGATCTCCTTGGTCCATCGACTCCAGAAAAGGTCAAGAAAAAACTGCGCTCTACGCCACTGTGCCCGCACGATCTCATCTCCTGGCTCATACTCTCCAGGGATGCTTGGTCCAACATCCGCGAATCCTCGAAGAAAGTGATTGGCGGTTAGAGGCTCCATATCCGTCGGGTCATCTGAGGCATAACTTAGAGGGCGCGAGTTGATGATGTTCTCGGCTCCTTTGATCATGGTAAGCAAAGTCTGGTCCTTCGGGAACTTCTCTTGGAGTGTGCTCTTCAGTATCTTCTTCACAGCTTGGACCATTCTCTCCCAAGCACCTCCAAAGTGAGGCGAACGTGGAGGGTTGAACTCCCACTTAATTTCGCGAAACTTATCCATGTTGATCAGACTCTTCCAGTCCACTTCGGCCCAATTTCGTATTAACTCATTGTTGGCACCAACGAAATTAGTGCCATTATCACTGTAAATGTGATAGGGTCGCCCGCGGGTGTCCACAAAACGTGAGATAGCCATTATGGTCTCATCGGTCGTCAATCCATAAACGACCTCCAAGTGTACTGCTCGGGTAACCATGCAGGTAAAAAGTGCTATCCATCGCTTCTCATGGTGCCTGCCTACAACAACTTCCACAGGTCCCATTAGGTCCACTCCGGTGTACCTGAATGGTGGTCCTCCCGACACGAGACGGTAATAGGGCAGGTCACCCATCCTTGGCAGTATTGGTTTTGCCTTTCCAATCTTACAGATTTGACAGTTTCCCACAGCACGACGAACAGCAGCACGCCCTTCCACAATCCAGAACTTCCTTCGAACTTCACTGAGTACTGTCGCTTGGCCCTGATGGCCGTTTCTTTCGTGTTCCTTCATGATCAGTAACTCTGTAAACTGATGCCTGGGGGGAAGAATCATTGGGAACTTCATTTCTTCTGGAGCATTGGCTAGGCTAATTCTTCCTTCCATCTTCATAATTCCTTGGTCCAGGAATGGTGACAGTTTCCACAGTTTGCTACTCCTAGGAAGTACTCCAGATTCCACCAAAGATTTCAAGTCATAGCCAAATGACTCCCACTGCACCTTCCGGACTAAAATCTTCTCAGCTTTTTGAATATCTTCTGGAGAGAGATTTGATGTATGCGCGTTGTCTTCCGAACTCGACCAAGGGGGATTTGAGGGAATCTTCCTTGTCCTCTTGATCCAGTGAGTTGCTGCTGCTACAACTCCTGCTTGAGCTCTGCACATTCTTACGTAGTCCGAGAAACGCTCAATGCCAACGTTAATTGCTCCAGTACGTGCGTTGATCTCGCCTGGAACTTCCTCAGTAACGGCAAACGCAACATTTCGTCGCACTTCCTCCAGTCCTTCTGCTCGCTGAGTAACCTTGACTACCTCTTGCGGCCATTCTTCTGGATCACGGTACAGGAACTCTGGCCCTTTTAGCCACGTGGATTCTGGGGTCAATTCAATCTTGCTGTTGAGTCGTGTTGCTTGGTCAGCAACGTTCAGCGATGTAGGGATCCATCGCCACTCCTTCACATTTGTCAGAAGGTGGATTCTGTTGACCCGGTTAGCAACAAACTCTTTGTAGCGTAGGGTCTCCGTTCGTATCCACATTAGGGCTGTCTTTGAGTCACTCCAAAAGATTCTCCTACTGATTGGAACTCGTAACTCTTGCATAACTGTGTCCGCGGTGCAGGCTCCCATTACTGCAGCAATTAACTCTAAACGTGGAATTGTTGTCTTTTTGTTTGGTGCAACCTTAGCTTTACCAAAGACAAATGCGACACTAACTGTCCCTCCTATTTCCACACGAAGAAAGCAAATAGCGGAAGTTGCTTCGTCGCTGGCGTCCACTAGTGTATGGAGCTGCACACTTGAGGCCAGATGAATGTCACGGACGTAACCTCTTGGAATCTTCACGTCTTCAGTCTTCTTAAGGTTTTCCACCCAGTTTTTCCATTCTCCATAAATGCTGTCTGGCAATTCGTCGTCCCAATCGATGTCAGTGCGCCACGTTCTCTGCAGAAGTATAAGTCCCTTGATTTTAAAGTTGGCTATAAAACCCAAAGGATCGAAAACGGACATCAGAAGGCGACACATTTCGCGTTTGGTAGGGCGACGTCCTTCCAGCAAGCTTGGATCGACTTTCTTATAATTGGCCGAGAAAGTAAACTCGTCAGCTTCCGGATCCCACCAAAGACCCAACACTCTTTCCACAGGAATCTCCGATTTGTCCCCAAATCCTTTCAGCCCAGCAGCGCGATCTTCTTCTGGAATCGAAGCTATCACTTCCTTATTATTCGACAACCATTTCTTAAGATAGAAATTTCCAGCGGCACATATCTGGGAGATTTGCTGTCGTAGCTTGATTGCCTCCGACACTGTCTTCGATCCTGATAAGCAATCGTCACAGTAGAAGTCCTCCTTAATGGCTCGTACTGCTTCGGGGTACTTCTCAAGAAAATCGTCCGCGTTCCTATTCTTCACATAGATGGCTGACGATGGAGAACTACACGCACCAAAAATGAGAACATTCATCTCATAATCCCGAATTGGATCCCCTTGACGTTCCCTCCACACGAAGCGCTGACTCTTCCTGTCTTCTTCTCGTACCAGGATTCGATGGAACATGTCCTCCACATCCCCGTTGATAACGATATTCTCGACTCTGAAGTTCATCAGCACGGAAGGAAGTGGTCTGATGAGATCTGGTCCGATCAGAAGATGATCATTGAGGCTAACTCCTCCATTTCGACACGCTGCATCGAACACAAGTCTCAACTTGCCAGGCTTGTTGACGTTAAAGACTCCGAAGTGGGGAATGTGGAGGGATTTTGGCGAAGAAGCATTTGCTTTTGCTACACTTAGCTGCTTTATGTAGCCTTTGTCCAGATATTCCTTCATTTTGGCTCGGTACATGTCAGCAAAAATCTCATCTCGCTTCATCTTCCGCTCGTTGCTGATCAGGCGGGCTACAGCTTCTGGTCTCGACTCTGGAAACTTGACATCCTTATCTCTCCAGAGTAGTCCACATTCCCACTGAGTTCCAACTTTGCGAACCGTTTTCTCCAAAGTCTCGAGTGCTCGGCGGTCCTCCACTGATCCCTCAGTATTTTTTGGATAAATTCCATACGAGTCCAAATTGAAGCTCTCCTTGATGAGAGAATCCAGTGATATCCCTTCTTCAACGGAAAAGTTGTTGATGCTGGAAACGCCTTTTCCAGTGTAAAGCTGTCTTCCAGCAAGGACCCATCCAAGTAGCGTTCGCTTTGCCATTGGTTGGTCTTCTCTTCCTTGAAGTAGCTCCCGATGGGCGGTGATGTACGGGTGGTCTTCTCCAATAATTACTTGGGGGACAACTCCGTTAAAATTCTCCAATTTGGCCCGTCTCAAATATGTCCATTGCTTCTTGACTGTATCAGAATTCTGGGTATAGGGGGCAAGGCCTAAATTATCCATTGTCATCGCTTGGCGGATTGTGTAATACTTTCCGGTCCGGAAATTACCAGCCACCTCGAACTTGACTTCCTGCGAAATGATTGAGATAACGTTCCCCCCAATTCCTCTGCACTTGCGTTTCTTTTCGTTACCCGATATTCCCAAATCCGCTGCAAGGGAGCTATCCAACATGGTAGTATCAGCCCCGCTATCCAGAAGTGCGTAAGCTCGCCTCACGCCTGCAGGACCTTTCACACGGATTCGAACAATTGATAACGGCTTTGACGATTCTGACTGAGTAGCTCCAACGTTGAATGGCTTTCCATCAACAAACCTAGGCTTCATGTCTTCGTCGTCTGATGAATCATGGCCGTGGTTCTTTCCTGGATTTCGATCCTGACGATCCTTCATTTTCCATGGCTTTCCGTCGTAATGAAGCATTGGATGATGGTCCATATTGCAACCATCATGATCACAAGTCTTTGTAGACTTACATTCCGACTTTAGATGCCCAACTCCAAGACATCTGAAGCACAGGCCTTTCTCCTTCACGAGTTTAACTCTGTTGTCGACTGAATCTCTCTTAAATTGATAACACTTTAGGAGTTGGTGGTTGGACTTGCCGCAAGAAATGCATTTCTGTTTAGCTGAATCCGTTGTCTTCTTATCTTCCGCTGACGCTGCGTTAACTTTTGCCGACCCCCGTGTGCCCTTGCCTTTCTTGCAGTCGGAATCTTCTTTCACGACTGGAGTCACTAGACGCAACATCACATCCATTTGCAAATCCACCCAATTCTCGAACGTGACGAGATCTTCGGACTTCTTCCAAGCACTCCACTCTAGCCACTCACGTGCAAGCTGCGTAGGTAACTTGCTCACTAGCTTGTCCAGTAGACCCATGTCGTTGAGATACCTGTCTTCCTTCAGGGATTTGACTGTTTGGATGAGATGCTGCACGGTTCTTCCAAATACGACGAATGTCTCTGGCTTGGCAGCTTCTGGAGGCTTACACTGGCTTGCTTTTTCGATTAAAGCATTAATAACCAGCTGCTTCCGCCCAAAGTTCTTTTCCAGGGTCCGGATAATATGTTCAACATTTTCGGGGTCGTTCAGTAATCCGATCACCGCTTCCTTTGCGCTTCCCTTCAAGGCTCGTCTAAGCCGGATGGCGTTCTGGGACGAGTTTATTCTTCCTCTTGGCGTCGTTCGCATAAACTCATTGTAGAAGATTGGCCAGTCTTCTGCTCGTCCATTAAAAATGGGCAAATCCTTTGTGTCATCTCTTCCCAACTTTAATGCCGCCGTCAGTGCATTGGTCAAGTCAAGCATCGTATTCCCAGTAGCCTCTGGAACATCGTGTTCCGCGAATCTTTCATTCCGTCTGGGAGTTTGGGATCGTTGACGATGTCCAGTTTCCCTTCTTGCTTCACGTACTGGAACATGGTGCTGACTGCTGGATTGCGGATGTAGTTCCATCTCCGGTTCCCTCTGATGGAAGCCAACCCGAGGACGCTGCAGCACTGACGTCTTCTCATTTGGACTTGGAGCTATCGCTTGCGGTTCGTTGGCCAGCGACTCTTGTTTCTTGGAAAGTGGCTCCTGGAGCCAGTCATTTACTTTTGCCGTCACGTCTTCATCAAGTGCATCTTCGAAGTCCACATCCTGCTCCTCTTCCAGGTCTAATGATGCTTCCTTTTTCTGTATCTCAATCTCCTTCGTGGCCCAGCTTCGTCGATTTTCAAAATCACGGATGCATCTTTTCAACTTTGTTTTGAGCAAGTCTATTTCGTCATCGTATTTCCCCTTTTCGTCAGGATCCGCAGCTCTGGATTGCAACTTCTGCAAATCTTCAATTTTGTCTTCAAGCTCTTCACGGACCACTTGGTGTTCTTTTTCAAGTTTCATCATATCCTTATCAGCTTGAATTTCCACCCTTTTCATGGTACTTACTGAGTGACCACTTGATGACGACTTTGCACTGCTGGCTTTCTTCGTTGGGGAAATGTATGACGTAATAGTAGGTTTTGACTGACTACTTCCCTGGAAGCGTTGTGAAGTAAGGTGCTGAAGCTTATCCTGAAGTTTTGATAACTTATCTCGGCACTGGCGGTGGAACAACTTGCAGTTGTTGTACTCCGGCCTGGCGTTGTTCCACTCTTCAATCTCCTCCTCCGTCATATCGTCCTGGTTCTTCCCTTCATACTTTGCAGCGATTGGCTCGACTCTCTTGAACTTTTCTTCAGTAAAATCCAACTGGTATTTGGTGACAGCTATCTCCCCTATGACCTCGTCAATCTCTTCTTGAAGACTCCTGTGTCTTGTTGACCCTGGCCCTGGTGGTGGAGACATCTCGCCCTGCCGCCTCAACTGACTGGATCCTCCCGGTTGCTGCTCGGACGTTGTTGCTCCTGCTGCTGGGGTAGCTGATTCACCCTGCTTACCCAATCCGATGTACGCCAACTTCACTGGTGGTACTGATGGCCTCTTGCCTTGATCCGCCATTGTTGTTTGGTTGGTGTCACTTTAAACTTCTTCAAAAATAACTGTTCTTAACGATCACTGAATTCCGTAATTGTTCCAAATAAATGACGTAATTTTCTAAACTGCTCCGACTCCGTTGAATCCCGGGTTTCGGCACCAAATGTTGTTGTGGGGGCTGAAATTGTTGACTATCGAACGCCACACTTTATGACGCACTGTCGGATCGACACCGTCAATCTTCAGGACCCTGATTTCTATTCTTACGTTCAACGGTGGTTCAGAACAGCGTTCTCCCAACAGCTTCACGCTCAACAAGATCTCGTGCTTTAATGCTTAATAAACACTTATCTTGACAGACACGATTTACTGATAAGACGAACAACGAAATTTTATTACTCATTAGCTACGAACAATAAATTTATCAGTGATTTTAACAGTTTTTTGAATACTTAATTATTTCTAACAGAGGGTTAACTTTATTTTCTTCTGACTCTAGAAAAAAGTGTGTCTATCTCTCTCGGCGGATAAACTCATACTAACTATCTTCTTCCTTTTTCTCTTCTAAGTTCTACCATACAATACTACAGAATGACTTACTTGCTAAACTTACAGCTAAACTTACAACAGAACAGGAATGAACTCGATCTCACAAATGAACGGCGAGCAGTTCGCACTCTCACTGCACGACGACATAAACGTTTACAATTACACATACATACTTATACTAAACCAACACGCAGTCGGTGCAAAACGTAACCTAAACGAAATACATTAAACAAAGACACTACTGAAACGATGCAAAAGTGCCACTTGAAAGGATACAATAATGCCTAGCTGAAAAGATGAAATAATGCCTAGCTGAAAAGATGAAATAATGCCTAGCTAAAAAGATGAAATAATGCCTAGCTGAAAAGATGAAATAATGCCTAGCTGAAAAGATGAAATAATGCCAGGCTGAAAGGGTATAATAATGCCAAGTTGAAACACTACAAAAATGACAAGTTGAAACACTACAATAGTGCCATCGACTCCATACACCTCGACATCATATTCATCCCATAACTCACTCGACTCCTCATTGCCGTTCTTCAAAGCTGTGTATATGACAAACAGTAGGTATGCATCTATCGTCCAAATGGGATTATGGTTCTTGAATTACAATATTGAGCTGCTGCACTTGAAAACGCTTTGTTCTTGAAAAGTGGTGTCTAATATTGCGAGGATGGCACAAGGTGTGTTTCATGTCCCATGTAATTACTTTCTATACCTACCAAACGTAATCGTGGTACACTCCGGAACAGTTCCATTTAAGTTTTAAAATTTGCTTCGCATTGTCCTTTCTTGAAGAATGTTATTTTGTGCGTAACTTTTGGATCAAAATTATTTTTATTATCAAACGTTAGTTCACCTTATAAAATTGAGAAAATTTCATGCAACGAATAAATTCGATAAAAATGTAAACCAATCCAGTAATTGAGATTAAAATAGTTTTTTTTAAAGTTCGTGCTTGTAATCCTGGAATGTAAAAGTGAAAAGTTTCGTTCTAATAACTGTGTGTAGTGCACTGGACGCTCCAAGTGAGCTAAAAAGAGAATAACTTAAAAGATCTATCGTTATAAAAGTATCCCTCCACCAAATTGTGTTCATTCAATACAACAACAAACGTATATACTCAAAATGGTGACAGCATGCTTGTGCCTTTCCCTTTCACAGGGTGTGAAATTGATTGCCTTAACTTCTATCGTAAGTAACCATATTCACAATCATAGCTGAAGGAATCCATACCGAATGAAGAACGACAAAAATTTTTGTTGGCCAAACTAAATAATTTTTACATCATCGGTAGTCCCCATCATGAGATTACTTTTGATACCCTTGGTTTGCCCCTGACCCCTACCCTTCAGGGCCTGGGTCAAAAATGATGCTTTTCCTCGCGGACTAAATAGCTCCGTCGTTTCTCAACCGATTTTCGTTGTCATGGTGTCAATCGAAAGCCAAAGAGTTGCTCTTCTGACTGTTTCTTTGAATTTTTGAAATTCGAATTTTAATAAACGTTTTAGGCATTTAAATGTAAACGCATGTATCCCTTGACAATACCCTGAAACACTCTTTTACATTTAAATGCCTAAAACGTTTATTAAAATTCGAATTTCAAAAATTCAAAGAAACAGTCAGAAGAGCAACTCTTTGGCTTTCGATTGACACCATGACAACGAAAATCGGTTGAGAAACGACGGAGCTATTTAGTCCGCGAGGAAAAGCATCATTTTTGACCCAGGCCCTGAAGGGTAGGGGTCAGGGGCAAACCAAGGGTATCAAAAGTAATCTCATGATGGGGACTACCGATGATGTAAAAATTATTTAGTTTGGCCAACAAAAATTTTTGTCGTTCTTCATTCGGTATGGATTCCTTCTACGAATGGTCATTCATTAATTATTCGACG
>CM023203.3:37524624-37545348 GCA_004115045.4 Sinella curviseta | reverse complement strand
ATGGAGTCGATGGCACTATTGTAGTGTTTCAACTTGTCATTTTTGTAGTGTTTCAACTTGTCATTTTTGTAGTGTTTCAACTTGTCATTTTTGTAGTGTTTCAACTTGGCATTATTTTATCTTTTTAGCTTGGCATTATTTCATCTTTTCAGCTAGGCATTATTGTATCTTTTCAGCTTGGCATTATTTCATCTTTTCAGCTAGGCATTATTGTATCCTTTCAAGTGGCATTTTTGCATCGTTTCAGTAGTGTCTTTGTTTAATGTATTTCGTTTAGGTTACGTTTTGCACCGACTGCGTGTTGGTTTAGTATAAGTATGTATGTGTAATTGTAAACGTTTATGTCGTCGTGCAGTGAGAGTGCGAACTGCTCGCCGTTCATTTGTGAGATCGAGTTCATTCCTGTTCTGTTGTAAGTTTAGCTGTAAGTTTAGCAAGTAAGTCATTCTGTATTATTGTATGGTAGAACTTAGAAAAAAAAGAAGAAAATAGTTAGTGTGAGTTTGACTTCCGAGACATGATCAACTCGGAGCTCCAGAAATAAGTTTTTTTCTGTAAGATATTTGTTAGCGATAAGTTAATGCGCTGTAAATCAAATAAATTAGCGTAGAATTATAAAAACTGTTAAAATCACTGATAATTAATTGTTCCTGTTAATGAGTAAATAAAGTGTTTCGCTGTTCGTCTTATCAGCAAACGGTGTCTGTCAAGATAAGTGATTATTTGGAGCATTAAATTGCACTCTTGCACGAGATCTTGCTGAGCGTGAAGCTGTTAGGAGAACGCTGTTCTGAACCACCGTTGAACGCAAGAATAGAAATCAGGGTCCTGAAGATTGACGGTGTCGGTCCGACAGTGCGTCATAAAAGTGTGGCGTTCGATAGTCAACGATTTCAGCCCCCACAACAACATTTGGTGCCGAAACCCGGGATTCAACGGAGTCGGAGCAGTTAAGAAAATTACGTCATTTAGTGGAACAATTACGGAATTCAGTGATCGTGAAGAACAGTTAATTTGAATAAGTTTTAAAGTTACACCAACTTATCAACAATGGCGGATCAAGGCAAGAGGCCATCTGTACCACCAGTGAAGTTGGCGTACATCGGATTGGGGAAGCAGGGCGAGTTAGCTACCCCAGCAGCAGGAGCGACAAGGTCAGAACAACAACCAGGAGGATCCAGTCAGTTGAGGCGGCAGGGCGAGATGTCTCCACCACCAGGGCCAGGGTCGACAAGACACAGGAGTCTTCAAGAAGAGATTGACGAGGTCATAGGGGAGATAGCTGTCACAAAATACCAGATGGACTTTACCGAAGAAAAGTTCAAGAGAGTCGAGCCTATTGCTACCAAGTACGAGGGGAAGAACCAGGACGATATGACGGAGGAGGAGATTGAAGAGTGGAACAACGCCAAGCCGGAGTACAACAACTGCAAGTTGTTCCACCGTCAGTGCCGGGAGAAGTTATCAAAACTTCTGGAGAAGCTCCAGTTCCTCACATCACAACGCTTCAAGGGAAGTAGTCAGTCAAATCCAAGTATTGCGTCATTCGTTCCTCCTAAGAAGAAAGCCAACAGTGCAAAGTCGTCATCCAGCGGTCATTCGGTTAGCACCATAAAGAAAGTAGAGCTTGAAGCTGAAAAAGAACTGTTTGACCTGGAAGGAAAACACCAAAGCTCACGAGAAGAGCTGGAAGACAACATTGAGGACCTACGGAAGATGCAGTCACGAGCCACGGAGCCCTCAGAGAAAGCTAAATATGATGACGAAATAGACTGTCTAAGTACCAAGCTAAAAAGATGCGTCCGCGATTTTGAGACTAAACGGGATCGTCTCACAAAGAAAACAGAACTACAGAAGAAAGAAGCGCTTTTGGAATTGGAAGAGGAGCAGGAATTGGATTACCAAGACGCCCTAGATGAAGACGTTACTACAAAAGTGAATGACTGGCTCCAGCGGCCACCATCCGCGTTGCCGAAACAAGATTCGTTTGCCAATGAACCGCAAACAGCAGCAGACAGTCAGAAATTATCAGTGCTCCAGCGCCCTCGGGTTGGCTTTCAGGATGACTTGCTTGTTGCTAATCCCTATCAGAGGGAACCGGAGATGGATCTGCATCCGCAGTCCAGCAGTCAACGCCATGTTCCAGTACGTGAAGCTACAAGGGAAACTGGACGTCGTCAGCGATCACACACCCCGCGTCGGAATGATAGATTCGAAGAAGAGGAGGATTCTCCAGAGTCGACGGGAAACACGGTCCAAGACTTGACCAATGCGCTGAAGGCAGCATTTAAATCGGGCAAGGATTGGGAGCCAAAGGATCTGCCGATTTTCAACGGGAAAGCAGAAGACTGGCCAATCTTCTACAACGAGTTTATGAGAACGACGCCTAGAGGAAGAATAAACTCATCACAGAACGCCATCCGACTTAGAAGAGCTTTGAAAGGAAGCGCCAAGGAAGCCGTGATTGGTCTTCTGAATGAACCTGAAAACATTCAGAGAATCCTGAAGATTTTGGAACAGCGTTTTGGCCGCAAGGATCTTATCATAAGGGCACTCATCGAAAAGGCAAGTGATTGCAAGTCACCAGACGTAGGGAAACCAGAAACCTTTGTCGCTTTTGCAACCGTGGTCCAGCACTTGGTGGAAACAGTGCGCTCAATGGGAGAAGAACGCTACTTGAATGACATGACCTTGCTACACAATTTGGTGAGGAAGTTACCCGCACAACTTGCCTTTGAATGGAGGGCTTGGATATGCACGCAGGCTGGTGTCCAAGAAGATCTTGCTGTTTTCGGAAGGTGGGTGGATGCCAGAATGGAAATTATCATTCCTCAGCTGAAAGAAGAATCTGATAGCAAGAAAGGCAAGGGCACACGGGGGTCGGCAAAGGTTAATGCAGCGTCAGCGGAAGATAAGAAGACGTCGGATTCCTCTAAGCAGAAATGCATATCTTGTGGCAAGTCCAACCATCAACTCCTAAAGTGTTATCAGTTTAAGAGGGATTCCGTCGACAACAAAGTGAAACTCGTCAAGGAGAAAGGCTTGTGTTTCAGATGTCTTGGAGTTGGACATCTAAAGTCGGAATGCAAGTCCACAAAGACTTGTGACCATGATGGATGCAGTATGGACCATCATCCAATGCTTCATTACGACGGAAAGCCATGGAAGATGAAGGATCGTAAGGATCGAAATCCAAAAAGGAATGACAAATGTGACCATGATTCATCAGACGACATGAAGCCGCGGTTTGCTGATGGGAAGCCTTTCAACGTTGGAGCTACTCAGTCAGCATCGTCGAAGCCATTATCCATTGTTCGAGTACGTGTGAAAGGACCGGCAGGCGTGAGGCGCGCTTACGCTCTTTTGGATAGCGGAGCCGACACTACCATGTTAGATAGCTCCCTTGCAGAGGAATTGGGGGGAACGTTATCTCAATCATTTCGCAGGAAGTCAAGTTCGAGGTTGCTGGTAATTTCCGCACGGGAAAGTATTACACAATCCGCCAAGCGATGACAATGGATGGTTTAGGTCTTGCCCCCTACACCCAGAATTCTGATACAGCTAAGAAGCAATGGACTTATTTGAGACGGGCCAAATTGGAGAATTTTAACGGAGTTGTCCCCCAAGTAATTATTGGCGAAGACCACCCGTACATCACCGCCCATCGGGAGCTACTTCAAGGAAGAGAAGACCAGCCAATGGCAAAGCGTACGCTACTTGGATGGGTCCTTGCTGGAAGACAGCTTTACACTGGAAAAGGCGTTTCCAGCATCAACAACTTTTCCGTTGAAGAAGGGGTGTCACTGGATTCGCTCATCAAAGAGAGTTTCAATTTGGACTCGTATGGAATTTATCCAAAAAATACCGAGGGATCAGTGGAGGACCGCCGAGCACTTGAGATTTTGGAGAAAACGGTTCGCAAAGTTGGAACCCAGTGGGAATGTGGACTACTCTGGAGAGATAAGGATGTCAAGTTTCCAGAGTCCAGACCAGAAGCTGTAGCGCGCCTGATCAGCAATGAGCGGAAGATGAAGCGAGACGAGATTTTTGCTGACATGTACCGAGCCAAAATGAAGGAATACATGGATAAAGGCTACATTAGGAAGTTAAATGTAGCGGAAGCAAATACTCCTTCCTCAAAATCCCTCCACATTCCTCACTTCGGAGTTTTTAATGTAAACAAGCCTGGCAAGTTGAGACTGGTGTTCGACGCAGCGTGCCGAAATGGAGGAGTTAGCCTCAATGATCATCTTCTCATCGGACCGGATCACATTAGGCCACTACCTTCCGTGCTCATGAACTTCAGAGTCGAGAACATAGTTATCAATGGTGACGTGGAAGACATGTTCCATCGAATCCTGGTACGAGAAGAAGACCGGAAGAGTCAGCGTTTCGTGTGGAGGGACCGTCAAGGGAATCCAATTCGGGATTATGAGATGAATGTTCTCATCTTTGGTGCGTGCAGCTCCCCATCCTCAGCCATCTATGTGAAGAATAGAAACGCGGACGATTTTCTTGAGAAGTTCCCCGAAGCAGTACGAGCCATTAAAGAGGACTTCTACTGTGACGATTGTTTATCAGGATCGAAGACAGTGCGAGAGGCAATCAAACTACGACAGCAAATCTCCCAGATATGCGCTGCTGAAAATTTCCATCTTAAGAAATGGCTGTCAAATAACAAGGAAGTGATAGCTTCGATTCCAGAAGAAGATCGTGCTGCTGGGCTGAAAGGATTTGGGGACAAGTCGGAGATTCCCGTGGAAAGAGTGTTGGGTCTTTGGTGGGATCCGGAAGCTGACGAGTTTACTTTTTCTGCCAACTATAAGAAAGTCGATCCAAGCTTGCTGGAAGGACGTCGCCCTACCAAACGCGAAATGTGTCGCCTTCTGATGTCTGTTTTTGACCCGTTGGGTTTTATTGCTAACTTTAAAATCAAGGGACTTATCCTTCTGCAGAGAACGTGGCGCACTGACATCGATTGGGACGACGAATTGCCAGACAGCATTTATGGAGAATGGAAAAACTGGGTGGAAAACCGAAGACGTGAAGATTCCAAGAGGTTACGTCCGTGACATTCATCTGGCCTCAAGTGTGCAGCTCCATACACTAGTGGACGCCAGCGAAGAAGCAACTTCCGCTATTTGCTTTCTTCGTGTGGAAATAGGAGGGACAGTTAGTGTCGCATTTGTCTTTGGTAAAGCTAAGGTTGCACCAAACAAAAAGACAACAATTCCACGTTTAGAGTTAATTGCTGCAGTAATGGGAGCCTGCACCGCGGACACAGTTATGCAAGAGTTACGAGTTCCAATCAGTAGGAGAATTTTTTGGAGTGACTCAAAGACAGCCCTAATGTGGATACGGACGGAGACCCTACGCTACAAAGAGTTTGTAGCTAACCGGGTCAACAGAATCCACCTTCTGACAAATGTGAAGGAGTGGCGATGGATCCCTACATCGCTGAACGTTGCTGACCAAGCAACACGACTCAACAGCAAGATTGAATTGACCCCAGAATCTACGTGGCTAAAAGGGCCAGAGTTCCTGTACCGTGATCCAGAAGAATGGCCGCAAGAGGTAGTCAAGGTTACTCAGCGAGCAGAAGGACTGGAGGAAGTGCGACGAAATGTTGCTTTTGCCGTTACAGAGGAAGTTCCAGGCGAGATCAACGCACGTACTGGAGAAATTAACGTTGGCATTGAGCGTTTCTCGGACTACGTAAGAATGTGCAGAGCTCAAGCAGGAGTTGTAGCAGCAGCAACTCACTGGATCAAGAGGACAAGGAAGATTCCCTCAAATCCCCCTTGGTCGAGTTCGGAAGACAACGCGCATACATCAAATCTCTCTCCAGAAGATATTCAAAAGGCTGAGAAGATTTTCTTCCTAGGAGTAGCAAACTGTGGAAGCTGTCACCATTCCTGGACCAAGGAATTATGAAGATGGAAGGAAGAATTAGCCTAGCCAATGCTCCAGAAGAAATGAAGTTCCCAATGATTCTTCCCCCCAGGCATCAGTTTACAGAGTTACTGATCATGAAGGAACACGAAAGAAACGGCCACCAGGGCCAAGCGACAGTACTCAGTGAAGTTAGAAGGAAGTTCTGGATTGTGGAAGGGCGTGCTGCTGTTCGTCGTGCTGTGGGAAACTGTCAAATCTGTAAGATTGGAAAGGCGAAACCAATAATGCCAAGGATGGGTGACCTGCCCTATTACCGTCTCGTGTCGGGAGGACCACCATTCAGGTACACCGGAGTGGACCTAATGGGACCTGTGGAAGTTGTTGTAGGCAGGCACCATGAGAAGCGATGGATAGCCCTTTTTACCTGCATGGTTACCCGAGCAGTACACCTGGAGGTCGTTTATGGATTGACGACCGATGAGACCATAATGGCTATCTCACGTTTTGTGGACACCCGAGGGCGACCCTATCACATTTACAGTGATAATGGCACTAATTTCGTTGGTGCCAACAATGAGTTAATACGAAATTGGGCCGAAGTGGACTGGAAGAGTCTGATAAACATGGATAAGTTTCGCGAAATAAGGTGGGAATTCAACCCTCCGCGTTCGCCACATTTTGGAGGTGCTTGGGAAAGGATGGTCCAAGCTGTGAAGAAGATACTGAAGAACACACTCCAAGAGAAGTTCCCGAGGGACCAGACATTGCTTACTATGCTGAAAGGAGCCGAGAACATGATCAACTCGCGCCCTCTAAGTTATGCCTCAGATGACCCGACGGATATGGAGCCTCTAACCGCCAATCACTTTCTTCGAGGATTCGCGGATGTTGGACCAAGCATCCCTGGAGAGTATGAGCCAGGAGACGAGATCGTGCGGGCACAGTGGCGTAGAGCGCAGTTTTTTCTGGACCTTTTCTGGAGTCGATGGACCAAGGAGATCCTACCCCGAGTTGGCGCGACGTGAGAAGTGGTACCAGGATACAGAACCAGTCCAAGTCGGAGACATCGTTCTCATCGCGGATGATCAGGCGCCGAGGAATACCTGGTTAAAGGGCGTCATTACTGCTACTTTCCCAGGAAAGGATGGTCAAGTTCGAGTGGTCAAGGTGGAAACCGGAGGTCAGAAGAAGACAAGTTTCAAGCGTGGAGTGGACAAAATCTGCCCATTAGGACTTCGGATGGAAAATCAAGAAATACCCTGATTTTGGGGGTCGGAATGTCGAGGTGTATGGAGTCGATGGCACTATTGTAGTGTTTCAACTTGGCATTATTTTATCTTTTTAGCTTGGCATTATTTCATCTTTTCAGCTAGGCATTATTGTATCTTTTCAGCTTGGCATTATTTCATCTTTTCAGCTAGGCATTATTGTATCCTTTCAAGTGGCATTTTTGCATCGTTTCAGTAGTGTCTTTGTTTAATGTATTTCGTTTAGGTTACGTTTTGCACCGACTGCGTGTTGGTTTAGTATAAGTATGTATGTGTAATTGTAAACGTTTATGTCGTCGTGCAGTGAGAGTGCGAACTGCTCGCCGTTCATTTGTGAGATCGAGTTCATTCCTGTTCTGTTGTAAGTTTAGCTGTAAGTTTAGCAAGTAAGTCATTCTGTATTATTGTATGGTAGAACTTAGAAAAAAAAGAAGAAAATAGTTAGTGTGAGTTTGACTTCCGAGACATGATCAACTCGGAGCTCCAGAAATAAGTTTTTTTCTGTAAGATATTTGTTAGCGATAAGTTAATGCGCTGTAAATCAAATAAATTAGCGTAGAATTATAAAAACTGTTAAAATCACTGATAATTAATTGTTCCTGTTAATGAGTAAATAAAGTGTTTCGCTGTTCGTCTTATCAGCAAACGGTGTCTGTCAAGATAAGTGATTATTTGGAGCATTAAATTGCACTCTTGCACGAGATCTTGCTGAGCGTGAAGCTGTTAGGAGAACGCTGTTCTGAACCACCGTTGAACGCAAGAATAGAAATCAGGGTCCTGAAGATTGACGGTGTCGGTCCGACAGTGCGTCATAAAAGTGTGGCGTTCGATAGTCAACGATTTCAGCCCCCACAACAACAAATATGCAGTAAAACTCGATTTTTTTTCTAAAAGTTAAAACTCCAGTAACCAAACAGAATTTTTCGTGAACAATTGAAAGTTTTTTGTGCCATCATTTATCCTTTGCTGTCTTGCCATTGGCAATTTTTTTTAACTCAATACTTACTCAATGCAAACTAATAGTAGCTATACATGCTATACTATGTATATAGCTACAAGACGTGAAATGTAATCGTGGTTTCTACATGTCTTAATTTTCATATCAGAGAGCCAATAGGGGATGAAATGCTGCAGTCATTCAGTCATTCCTATCAACGAAAAAGTGGAGTTATATGGTTGATATAACAAGTTGACCAATACGACCAGTAACATTGGAATGCACGTATATTGTGATGTATGTTTATGTAAACGTTAACTTTTCAGATAGTATGGCACAAATAGTATAAAGAATAAAATCACAAATAACTTGCAAAATTAGTTGGTTTCATCCAGCGAACAATCTATATAATATGTATTTCCATGCTCATTTTGGCAGAGAAGATTGGGATTTGCATGTATGCTAACGTGCGTACAAGGCATATTAGTCTTGTTTGTTGGTTCCGTTGAGTTCTGATTCTGGTACCAAGAAGGATAAAAATAAACAAAAAAATAGACCATCTTCTTTGTATAATCCAGACATGCTCTTTTTCCATGCTTTCATATTATGCACATTGTAGAGGCAATCGAATTGAAACAAAACTGCTAAAGGGAACCACGAGAGAGATGAACGGTATAGAATATGGGTAGTGTGAAGAAATGCAAAAGTCTGCCAGTCTAGAAGCAAGCACGGATAAAAAAATAAACGAATTTAGTTTTGTACTGGATGCTCAAGCTTGTGCTGGAAATTCTTGGAACGTGTGTACGCCTGCTGGAGAGAAGTTCTCTCTGAGACAAGAAGATCCCGTGATTTTCTATCCATGTGCCTGTGTTGTGTTGACTTCACTGCATCTTGATTATAGATTGCATTTCTGTTAAGGGTACGGTACACCTCTATTCAATAGCGAAGGGAAGGGAAACCCGAGAATTATCATCACAAGACAACAAACAGTTGGCCCTATTATCCCACCAGACAAACTAGATCGAACATTGAAGTCATCAGTGGTAGTAATCCAGCACATATAAAAGTTTAAGGTCTTCATATTTTGTTTTAAGATATTGCATGGAAATAGAGTTCCATAGGATTTCTCTATTCAAGCGATCTATGTGCAAGTCGGTTAACGCTAATAAGGTTTTCCTTGTGGTAGTAAATTATAAAATTGTCTGGCTTATGAAAAACTAGGATTGCTGGATGCGGCGCGGTTGAGCCTGAGACTCCAATAGACTGCATAGGTATATATTTTGACCTTGTGAGTTGTGATGTGACAAAGTGGATTAATTAAGACTACGTATTAATTTAAGAGAATGAGTTAGAATTCTAAACAAGAAAATGGGATCTTCTTGTTGTAAAGGTCAGGCAGTGTCGGCCAGTGAAAACGACGGTAAGATTTGACACTTTTTTCTTTCGTTACACATTGTCGCAAAATCGAAATATGTACATATAGTTAATACCATTGCTGAATACTCTAAATAATAGTTCGTTGAGTGTGCTAAACTTTCTGTACTGCTCATGTGACCATTAATTCGTTCATATTTCCTCGCTAGCATAATTTTACAATGACGATGATGATAACATTGAATACGTTAAAAACTGCAACTTTTGCATAACATAGTATCAAACGGTTGACGGTGCGGTGTAGAATGTTGACCAGACTTCGATGTGCTTTTATCTTGCTTTTATGTATTTATATACACACAAAACGTAGTCATTATTTTTCGGCACGTTGAGTCAGATGTATTAATTTTATTCTTGATTTCGTTATTATTAAAACATTACTCCGTGTCCTTAATGACCATAATAACGAGTTCTGTTCACTTTCTATGTTAGAATGCGATATGAAAATTTGTCACTCATTGCCCCAGCATTCCGAATAATAATTTGAAATACAGTTTGCAGTTCAGATTATGCTGCCAGTTCTTTACAAATCGAAGCCTTTAATTCATTCATCCGCATTCCCTGTTTCTCTCAAAAATCTTCGTAAACAAATATTTTAAGCTGATACAACATGTAAAATGGCATATGACCATGAAACTAAAAGATACAAAAGAGGAAAAGATCCGTCACATCAAACACTGAACAAACATAGGTAGAAACAGTAGTCAAGCTATCAACAGCCACATTGGTTAAGGGTAACATTTTGCTAGACATGCAATAAAGTGCCCTGCCAAATAATGCCAGTGCCAATTTCCAACAAGGTCAACACCAAACGAACCATAATGGGAAATAAAAATTATGTGAAGAGTGCTAGGTGCCATTAACCCTACTTCACAGAAAAGCCTTTACTACCTTAATACTTTTTGCTTCTTGACAAACATACCGGTACACCGTTAAACTGTCTATATACTGACAATTAAAGCAACGAAAAATTCAAGTCTGGAGTGGATTGCAAACAATTGTGCAGAAATATATCTTGTCAAGTTTTATCGCGTAATGTTTTGCCCATCTTGTGACTGCAGCATTCATGTGTGTGCATGGCTTTTTTATATTTTACATCTACATAATATTTATTTACCCATTCGTTTTAAGTACACATTTAAACTTTGTTGTGATATAGGATTAGCAGACATACATACACGGGCAATCTTATGATTTGACTTTTGTGCATTCTAACCGTATATGTACAAGACAGTTTCAAGTTCACTCATGTCAGTGTTTTTATTAACTTATTACTACATACCACATTAAAGGTCTATAAACCCTTGTGTTGCACTTGTCTGGGTATTTACTCATTCAATTTGTAAACACAATAAATGTTAAACGGTTTTACCATTTATACCGAAGTAAGCGTGGATTACCATGTTAGTATTTCATTATCACGAAGGTTCATAGGCTTGGCTTGCGTAAAAAGAGCAGATATACGGTAGGAGTAGACTAATATTGTCACCCAAGTCTGAAAAATATATGAAGTAGAGAAAAATATCAATTATCACTTGTGAAAATATACATGTGAAAAAATCTTTTTAAAGTTTCCATTTCATTTCTATCATTTACCTACTGCAAGCTGCATGCATAGCTCATAGCTGATAGTAATGAGGTAGGATTCGTCAGAAGATATTAAATTAAACGATATGATAAATGGTTGGGTATCCATTTTCATCCGTAACGTTGAACGGATTGATTCACAACAACCTCCTCTTTATCAGTTCGAATGGACATGACATTAGTCATTCCCGTCGTAATCAGTTCTGTCGTTTACAAAATCATGAACCGGCTTTGGATTCCTTGTGCATTGTAGCAAGGCTAAAGCTAATATGCATTTGCTTAATACTTGCTTACAATTTTGTTGGTTACATATTTGTAAGCTACGTATTTAGTCATCAAATAGTAAATATTATATACAACTGTATGTTGTAAAAGTAAATTGAAACTTGATCACTATTACTTTTCTTTTACTTCTGCTCCATAAAGCTCAGGCGATATAGATAGAATCAACGCTTTCGATGAACGAAAGTCATATTCTCACTGTTCTTCACCCATCGCATCATTCGGCGGCTTGATTGTGACAAAGTGAAATGACAATCTTGCAAGGCGAAAATCTTTGCATCAGTAGTGCCAGTGACAATGCTAACAGGATTTAAAGCATGAACAGTTTGGTCACAAATTGTACATTATTACAGTTAACCGGCAAATTGTGATAAATGACATAATGTATTATATAAACTATTGTTTTTGCATTTTAATACGACTCAACTCGTCCTCATAGTTGAGTAATATTTAGGCATTTTGCTGGAAATTGCATCAATTCATGAATCCAACTTTTCTCCAATTAGTTGAAAGTGAATCGACTTTTTGTACTAGCAAGAAAGTTTAACGAGTTTTTGTGCACGAGCAAGAGGGGTAAAAGAAAGCAAAAACAAAAAGCAATTCTGCCAGAATAGCATTTGTTTCCCAAATTGCATACACATAAAAATTCGGAATAGCGTGACAGAATCGTTCATTGGAGTTGCAAGTTTAAACATAAAAATGGCAAATGATAGTGATGAGGAGTACTATCGCCGTCGTAAATGGATAGGTAATAAAATTTCAGTACATACTACAAAACGAAAACCATCATCAGTCTTTCTCCGAGTAATAATAGGTCGAGTAATGCTGGATGTAAAATTTAATGTCCATTTAGTGTTCGTAAAATATTCGTCACACGAGCCTCACGACTCGTGTTAAGCGAAAATTAACGGTACTTTTGGCATGACATATTACTATCGGGTATGCAAGAAATCAGTGTTAAAATCAATTGCGACAGAATATGTAGCTACATGTAATTAATAATACTCGGTCTTCGAAATATTTTACACATTGGACAGATATTGGAAAGGAGTCTTTTGTTGATCATCATTTCATCATAAATCCTACATGTATCGATGTATCTAGAATTATCTGTTTCTTGTTGTAGGCACCCCGAGGGAATATGATCCCAAGTTTAACGGACCTATTGAAAAACGAAGTTGTACGGATGTGATATGTCTGCTTATGCTGGTGGCTTTCATCATCGGATGGTGTGTGATAGCTGTAGTAGGTGAGTTAATTGCAATATGAGTTGTTCGAGCAATCCATTTCACGCTAACATTTTTCCGTTGCATGTTCCAGCGTTTCGGAAAGGCGATCCCTCCATTTTGGTCTATCCCGTGGATTCTCTGGGTCAAAAGTGTGGACAAGACGAACCCGTCAAGGACAAGCGTTATCTTTTCTTTTTTGACATTACAAAATGTGCGAAAGCGAACGTCCTCGTTTATGGCTGCCGAACGCCTCAAGTAAAATACAACAGCTCCTTATGAAATGTGCAATGTACAGATAGTAGAAATCTTTAGTTAGATTATTCATTGCTCATGTCAATGCTTGCATAGGTTTGCGTCGAGAAATGTCCGGATCCCAACAATGGAAAGCCGTGGTCTGTAAACCTAGCCAGGGAAAGCGGCGAATCAGAAGAATCAATCAAGGAAAAGCTTGTTTGCAAATATCACGTTGACAAGAGTCAGTACACTGTGGATCAGCTCATTGAGCCAAAGAAAGAACTTTGTGCCCGGTACATTCTTCCAGCCAAAACAAGTGAGTTAATTTTTTGAAACATCGCATGTAGCATGTTTTGGAGAATTTCATAGAAAAGTAAATGTGTATCATGAAAAAATGTCTACATTAATATATCGTGCAATTCGCAATGAAAAATTGAAAGTCAGTTCTACAACTTAAGTATTTGATTGATATTACAAATGCAACCTTATCGACACATAGTTGAGGATTATCGAAGGCGAAGTACCAGTAAGTGTCAACATAGTTGAAAAATTTGATACGCTATCTATCACTCAAGTTCACTTCGCCAATACACCTGACCCGATACCGGATCACGAACTTCTCAGTTTTCTATGCACTTTCTCATGCACCGACTTTCACGATTGTGCTATCTGTCTTCCAACTACACAAATGTTGGAAATCACCAATTTGTCGACTAATATAAGAGCATAATATTAAGCATTTTTTATTATTACATTTAATGTAATATAGTTTCTTTGTCTTAATATATGCTCTACAGAGCACTGTTTGTTGTATCAATGATTTTATCTCTAAATATTTTGCCGTGCTTTGTTTTTTTTCTCGTGAGTTTTAATTATGCTGTAGTTCATGACATAAACACACCGTAGTTTTCACGTGCCACATAATATGCTATTATATTTTAATGTGAAAGTCAATGTTTAAACGTTTTTAATGATATATCGTAGATATATGTATATGGGAATTAACAATGTGTGGTTTGTTTTTGTATTTATCCCTTACTCATAACTACTCTTGTAAAAATCTGAAACTGCTTCAGAAAATGTCACCAGATGGAAATTAAGAAGGAACCCAATTAAGAACGTAAAAAATATCCGTAAGTATCAAAACGATATTTTTATGTTTTCGCAATGTGATTCGTATTCAGTTTGTAGTTAGCAAATAACATTTCAGAACGAATATAACAATATATATACCGCTTTGTTTTCTGGACGCTTATTTATGTTTCTGCCAATTTCGTTGTATTGTAATTGAAAATGTTTGATTATTAGTGTCAGCAAGTTTGGAAATAAAATTTATTATTTATGTTCGTCTCATTGTTGTGTCTTATTACAGTTGCCAGCCGCTGCATACCAAAACTGTCAAAGATTGAAGAGATCACTAGAGTGGAACACATGGATAGAAGCACTCTCCAACAAGGAGTAGACTACATTATCCAGTTCTTCAATGCAAAAGAGGTGAACGCACTGTTTGATGTCACTGGTTATAATACCTAATACTTTTATAAGCGTGAATGCGATGTTTAATTTTATTTCTATTATCAAACACTAGAATATGGAGTATGTATTCGAAGACTTGCGAGTCTCCTGGCTTTGGATCGTTTGCCTTCTGGGAATTGGAGCTATAGCTTCTTTGATTTGGATTTGCCTTATGAGATGTTTTGCTGGAATCATGGTTTGGCTGTCACTTATTGGAATGATTGTGGTGTTGAGTTTTAGTACGTTAGAAAATATAAATCCATGCAACATGTAATTATTATAATATTAGGTGGACAAAGATGAAGCAATATTATTTTTAAACCTTCAGGCTGCTACTTCAGCGTCACCCGATACATAGATTTGAAAAGCGTCAATGATACTGGGGAATTTTCTCGATCCGCGAATCCTGAGTTTTTTGTTTCTGAAGAAGAGTTGAAGGAGCAATTAGATACATACCTAAAATTACAAACAACTTGGTTGGTATTCGCCATAATTACTGGGACCTTGCTTGGCATTCTTCTCCTAATAGTGCTGTTCTTACGGTCGAGATTATTCATCGCTGTGGCTCTTATCAAGCAAGGAGCAAGGTATACAAAGTCTTTACATTATCAAATTTGAAATATAGTATGTATTTACCCTACAAGTTTAGGATTTTGTATGAATTTGCAGAGCTGTCAGTGACATGACGTTTACATTGGTATGGCCGATTTGCCCCTGGATTGCCCAATTGTTTGTCATTTGCTGGTTTTTGTTGGTTGGGCTTTATTTAGCCACTGCAAATGAGACAGTGCATAGTATTAGCAAAAACTGCACATGTTCAGGAAAGGAGTTCATAGAAGACAAAAGGTATCATCATTACAATATATATTGCAAAATAATTACATGAGCTATGAGCTGCGGACTGACATGAACTTTTATTCCTTTCTTTCATTAACATGGTAGATGTGATCCAGACAGCTTCAACAAAACCATCCAAGCATGCCTAGACACGTGTCAAGATACTGTGTGCGCTTTCCAGCAGTACCAGAAATTACACAATGGATTTTATTTTCACATCTACAACTTCTTTGGTCTACTCTGGCTGATGTGTTTTGTTAACGATTTGGGCGATATGGTTTTGGCTGGTTGCTTTGCCGGATGGTACTGGACCTTTAACCGTTCAAAGAATTTGGCAACCTTCCCTGTAGGAAACAGCTTATCTCGGACCGTTCGCTATCATTTAGGAACCGTTGCTTTTGGGAGTCTTATCATAAGCATCATCAAATTCATTCGCTACATTTTGGAGTATATTGATTATAAGACCAGACAGTATCAGTAAGTTTTTTTCTCATGTAAAATTATTTTCCTATAAGACATTTCCCCATCTTATATTTTTGTTGAATTTTTCAGGGATAATCCAGTTGCAAAAGGCGTGATTTGGTGTATGAAGTGTTGCTTTTGGTGTCTCGAAAAGTTTATGAAATTCATCAACCGGAACGCATACATCATGGTTGCGGTGTATGGCAAAAATTTCTGTACGTCTGCCCGAGACGCCTTCTTCCTGCTCATGAGAAATGCACTACGTGCGTTTGTCCTTGATAAGGTCACGGATTTCCTTTTGTTTATGGGAAAATTAGTGATTACGGGAGGAGTCGCAATTGGTTCCTTCTTCATATTTACTCACAGCACAGGAGCCCCTATCGACGAAGAAGTATGTTTTTGCTCAATTGTGTGCCAATTAATATACCCAATTTAAGTATTTTTCAAGTAAGGGGCTAATTAATAATTTCTTTTACAGGCACCTCAGTTAAACTTTTACTTGATTCCTGTCATCATTGTGACGGTAGGCACGTACTTCATTGCCTCCCTCTTCTTCTCCGTATATGAAATGGCAGTGGACACTTTGTTTTTGTGCTTTCGTAAGTGTAATCAAGATATACAAACATTGAATATTATCTCAATACATACAAAAAGTGCTTAATAATAAATGACAATAAATTAATTTTCAGTTGAAGACTGTGAACGCAATGATGGATCTGCAGAGAAGCCATATTATATGCCAAAGGAACTTATGCAAATTCTTAAAAAGAAGAACAAAGCTGAACAAAATGGAAAGAACGATTAGATTAATTTAGTATGGTATATTATCGTCTTAAAAATGTAATTTGCAGAGTTCAAAACACATGAATAACGGTTTTCAGTATTTTCTTATCTAAATGTGCCTTTCTTGTTAGCTTCCTTGTTTCAGTTCTTTTGACATAAAAAGTAGGTTATTTATATTTTCCACAGAAGTGAGATCTTCAACGAATATAAGTTCTTCTATGTATATAATATACTTTTCCATATTTTATTGATGTTATGTAGGTAATGTATTTATATCGCCGTTCTATATTTATAAGATGTTTTCTAATTAATGCAAAGTTTGGACTGGATGTTTTAGGAATTTATGAGTCATCTTTATGTTGTTGATCTGTATTTGTTTGGAGTGACCAATATGGAAATTATTTATCTCAATGTTTTGCTTACTTAACGAGTGAGTTCCAATATTACATTATATTAAAACAAATAGCTAAAACTAAATCTTAATCTAAACCTTCGCGTTTCGATATTATATCTTCTCAATATACACATATTACCTATATTAATTAATTATCCAACAGAACACTATGATAATTGTAGTTATATGTGAATGAAATATGTACACCATTTCCATTATTTTATATTGAAACAAAATAAATGCTCATCTTTATTGTTATTAAATTAATATTGAAGTTTTCCTACTTCATACTTCTCATACAACATTATTATTTGGAGCAATTCAACTTTAGGCTATTTGGAATTTTTGTACATGGTAGGGTTTAAACTTTAAAATTCACACATCAAAAGCATTTAATTCCGATGATTTACAACATGATCCCAGTCGTTGTATTTCTTATGGCGAAAGTCCCTTATTTCAAGAGCTTGAAGAACCGTTTTGCAGCCTATATCAATTAAAAAATGTTGATATACATGCCAAGTGGTCCTCCTTTTTGATCGTATGTATAATTTATATCAATTTTTATTCGAATAAAAAATCTTACGCAATGATCAACACAATGGAAGTAGTCGATAACCTCCTCTACACATTTTTCCTCCGTTTTGGTCCTACTATTCACACTACAGGAAGGAAAAACAATGATAGAAATTATCCGTCAACATGAACTATGAATGCAATTAATAGGAATTACTATATAATAACATTGGCGAAACGCACGAACCGTTCGTTGCACTCGGTTAGTTTCTTAAAGAAAGATTTGCATTCAGTAGTGCGTCGACAAAGTTCCCTGTATTTCTCTTGGACGTCCTACAATTGAAATTACATAGGAAACTTACACGTGAAATAATGACACTTTGGAACACGTGCTCCGACTTTCTCCCCGTCGTACATGTGGCATCGAGATAATGAATCTTAGAAAATGGAAAATTACCCCTCCTGCGAAATCGGGATCGGTACAAGGGTCAGGTTTACCATCATCACTGGAGCTACAGTTTGGCTGCTCCTGACACTTGTCAGTAGTCTCGGGACTCTTTTCCGGCTCGCTGGTGACAGCAGCTTTATTGTCTTCACAAGTCGACATGGCCAGGTAGGATTAAAATGCCAGATATCTAGTATCAGAAAAAAGGGAAAAAACAAGTATAAATATTAACATTTAATCTCAGTCATTTAGAAGTACATAATATCTGGATTCACAGCAATGGAAGTCGAAAAATCCGTCTTTAACTAATGAACGACAAATGATCAAATTAGCTTTCTCCAAGAAGACCTATCCTGAAAATGTACCTTTTATATTTTAATGGTCTTCGGCAACGGCAGCAGTCCTTTTTGCTTTTTAGCACTCTCCCTTGTCCCGCTAATAAGGCTCACGTCAGCAAACACTAGAAACGATAAACCAACTTCGTATTTTTTTACAATTTGTACACAAGTCTCTGACTAAAATCAGAGACAAAGAATCTTTTCTAGGGTCGCATATTAAAAATTGAACACTACTACTGCTGACGCACGAACAATCGCAATATATGGCGAATTTAAAGAATGTAGATTACAGATGATTATACATAGAGGTTACATGCAATTTGGTTGCCAAAAAATCACACAAGTTTAAATAATTTTTTTTAGTATTTAGTTAGCACAGCACACGAAGTAGAGTAGACTGAATTTGATGGTGAAACTGGAAGGGTTCAAGATTTGATTGAACATCAGAGGAAATAGTGCAATGCTGATTGTTTTTATTAAAGAGCTTCGAAATCCTACTTTCATGTGCTATGTTAATTGTGTAAATACATAATTAGGCTTACACCACAGTGCACACGATGCACAGGTCCACTGGACTGTGACAGGAGGTCACGAATGGTCTCAGTCAGCCTATACAATGACGTTTTATGGAATATCAGCTCACTGAGCCTATACGCTAATTTTCATATGGATTTTAAATCAATGCATGGGCCAACGTGTTATCTCGTAACTGATAATACCATGCCAACGCCACGATTTAACTGCGCTAATGCTATGAACAATACCAAAAGATTGGTTTCTATACTAATAGTTTCTATAGTAAATGAAATCCCGATATATGCATTCCGGTTTCTTTAGTTTCGTGGGTAAGTGAAAGGATCAGAAATGAATAATAATATGTGACTGTACAAATTCGTGTTTTGAAATTATCATATTTTCTATTTATTTTCATAAAATCATGAGATCAGTGGCTTTATTTCCATTAGTTCAAAATAAACAACCGAATAAAATGTAACAACAACAAATTGTTGACAAAATATATAACAATACGAAGGACTAAATTATTATCATCATTATGCTAAAAATTATTGTATAACACCTTAATATTGACAAAGTTGATATTTATTATGTTTTTTAGAAACCATAATTCTTGGAGTTTATATTATATATTATTATATTGTTGATTTACCTATAATACTAAATAATAAAAATACAACACGTTTATATATGCACACGCATATTTCTTTTACCACGACTCATTTTATAGAACAAATGTGATTTATGTGGATTTTATTGATAGTTTTCGAAGACAACCTTTTAAACAATTTATTATTATACCTATATTATACGAATATTCTTTTGTAAACTTGCTTACGTTGCAATTTGTTAATATTATTTACGCATTGAAATATAATTAATTATACTTTAAAGCAATACGAAATTATTCTATATATAAGTTCAGGCACCCTGTATAATGTGTAAAATATTGATTAAATTGAATCACCATCATCAGATATATCAACATTTGCAACGTCAGTCATTTCTCACAGCACGCTTTTATGTTAAATTTCGAAGGTTAAAATCATCTTCGCAAACAGTTATAACTTATGCATACGATTCCGTAAAAGATTCCATTCATCTCAAATAGTTTGGAACTGCAATTTTTCATAAGACTTCTAATAATACTATAATATAAATGAAGCTGGATATTATTAATCTAGTACATCTAGGACACTTACATGATATTAGTAGAAGGACTATAAACTCAGATTAACTAGATCGAAGGGATTAATTCTTATTTTATCTTTGGTTTTCTATATTAAGTTATTATTATATTTTCTTAATAAAATACTATATTTAAGATTACTCTGATTTTAACATTCCCATGATCAGTAATACGTATGCATGTTTCATATTTGAGCATCGAAAACAAGATTTTTTTTTAAATAATTGAGTTGCTTTCTTCAGACTTTTGTCACAATCACAAGAGTGAAAGGGACACTCACAAAGTATTTTAGACGCTATTTTACTGCTGTAGATTACGTATATTACGTTGCAACCCTTAAAAGAAAGCATGATTGATATACAATATCGAACATTGACAGTTTGCTTTTACTACATAGGTACTCGGATTTGAAAAAGTTATAATCACTTTGGCTTATGGCAGTCTCAAGCCAATCTCACACTATGTACAATTAACAAAGATTACTAATATACTGACTTATTTTTTATTTCCTTATATGTAAAAATACCATGTTCACATGTCCATTTATACGAGGGATTTCCAAAAGTAATGAGACGACTTTGACAAGGCATATCTCTATGACGGATTCTTCAACTCAGACCGTGTTCACACCAACGGGTAGACCAAGGTTTGTTCTTTCGATTGACATGCTACGTGTTGCGATGGACATTACCAATCCAGAGGTAGAGCTTGTTAAACCTGCAATTATCTTTTTTCTTTACGTAAGATGTTCGTGAGAAAGTGATGCTACCTTTCTTGGCCGATCTTTCCACCAGTTCAAATCACAATTATTTTCAAAATATGTTGCAGATCCCGTGCCTATACGGACAACAATCGATCGGTGGTGT
>CM023203.3:37503893-37524524 GCA_004115045.4 Sinella curviseta | reverse complement strand
GCAAAACAGGGTTCCCGTGCTAAGATAATACGCGTTCTAAAATGCTCAGTGTGGGTTTAGTGAATGCCTGGCTTTTGATAGCATAAACTATCCTTTAAAATAACAGTTAATATGTAAAGCTGGATAATTATAATTAAAATGAAAACAAGTAGCATAAACTACTGATCAACAATTAATATTTCCAATTAACTTTATTTAATAACTCAATAATAATTATTACAACTTTGTGCTGTGCACTCTACAAAAGTTGAACAAGACAGAAAAGTAACAACTCACTTCTCCAAAGTCGAGAGTGATAGTGAAAAAACGAGAACAGAAAAAAATACAAGTCACTTCGCTGAAGGCGAGTGCAATAAAAGATCAACGGACAAAAAGGAACAGAAAATACATACTTTTACAGCTTAACAATAATACATAATATGACATAAGAACGAAATGCAAGCTAGAGCTTCCAGAAGGAACTGGACTTGCTTGTTGCAACAAAGAAACGAGGGAGAAATGCATAGCTCCTCTCACTCATGAAATAGTGGGTATTTATAAAGTTGGGTTACATTACAAATATGTGGGTACTTTAGAAATTGTGGGTACTTTAGAAATTGTGGATACTTTAGAAATTGTGGGTACTTTTAAATATGTGGGTAGTTTTAAATATGTGGGTAGTTTTAAATATGTGGGTAGTTTTAAATATGTGGGTAGTTTTAAATATGTGGGTAGTTTTAAATATGTGGGTAGTTTTAAATATGTGGGTAGTTTTAAATATGTGGGTAGTTTTAAATATGTGGGTAGTTTTAAATATGTGGGTAGTTTTAAATAAGTGGGTACTTTCTAAAATACATTAAATTGACAAAAAGAAAGAAATACTAAATACAAATTAAACATAATTGATTCCCAACATTCTCCCACCAAAATACGACAGTATTTTCACGCTTCCACTCCTAGCCGGTCTGGAACTTGAGTCTTCCTTCCGGATCGGGTGACCTTTCCTTCAGGGGAATTGACGTCCAATTCCAGTGGGTGAAGACGTTGTACGGGAATGACTACCTCTTTCTCTGCAGTCTTCACACGAGCCAACCGGTTTACTGGATCTTGATCGCCAGGGATGAATTCCAAAATCCGTCCAAGCTGCCATTCCATTCGCTTACGAAGATCCGATCCGATGAAAACGATTTCTCCTTTCTCCAACTTTCTTGTCAGCTTCTTCGGCTTGGAGATAAGTAGGGCCAAATACTCACTACGAAATCGGTCTTGTAGCTCCTTCCTCAAAGTCTGCATATAGTTGTGACGACCTTGCAACTTCCCCTTTTCAGTTTCAGCTTCCGGAAAATTGCATCTTGTTGGTGTCCTCAGGAACATGGCTGGGGTGAGCGGCTCCAAATCTGAAGGATCCTCCGAGACGTAGGTCAGCGGTCGATTATTCATCACATCTTCAATCTTATTCAGCTGCATTTTTAATTCTGATTGCGTAACAGCTGCCTTTCCAAGTGTCTTCCGCATGAGGTCCTTCACGGTCCGTATGAGACGCTCCCACCATCCTCCCCACCAGGCTGCGGAGGGAGGGTTAAACTTCCACTGGATTGGTTTGATACTATCTTCAGCTGTAATTTTCTCCCAATCCAATTCTTGAAATAGGTTGTCGGCACCCCTAAAATTAGTACCGTTATCACTGTAAACTACCGCTGGACGACGGTGTTTTTCTACAAATCTTGCCATGGATTTAATAAATGCTGCTGTTGTGAGGGACGTGACGATATCCAAGGATACAGCTCTATAAACAGCGCAAGTGTACAACACGATCCAGGCCTTCTGCTTGTTCTTTAAGATCAAAGGGCCAGCAAGGTCGACTCCAGTCACTTCAAATGGCTCAGCATCCTTAATTCGGTCCTCTGGTAAGGGTCCCTCTTCTACCACGACAGGTTTGGCAGCATAGCGTCGGCAACGGAAACACGAGTTAATGACGCTTTTTATCGTCCTCCTAGCTTGAAAAATCCAGTACTTCTCTCGCAAGTGGCTCATCAAATAGTTGATCCCACCGTGACAATTTTTCAGATGCTCCTCCATGATCAGCTTTCTCACCAGGGGATGCTTACTGGGCAGGATAACAGGAGATTTGAAATTTGCAAGGTCTTTCCTCTTCAACAGTCTTGTTTTGAGCCGTAACAATCCAGTTTCACTACGAAAAATAGGAAATTTAAGCTGGACTCTCATCTCATCGGCATCTGGGAAGGCTTCTTCCTGTATTTGCTTAAGAACAGCAAGCTCGGCATCATGGACTTCAGACTCCGTTAATTGTTCGGTTGAAATCTTCTTATTCCTGCAGTTCTGTACAAATCTCTTCACCCAGGCCATGATTCTAACTCTTTGAGCAAATGTGTAGTCCCGCGTTGCCCCTTCCAAAATACAAGCTGTGATAACTGGCGTCGTCTTTACTTCAGCCAAAATTGCATCTTCATCTTCTTCAACAGCAGCAGACGGCCAGGAACTTGGAGGTGCCTTTAGCCATTCAGGTCCCTCCCACCATTTTGATGTAAAAAGTTCAGCTGGAGAGCATCCGCGTGAAGGAAGATCTGCGGGATTCATGGAACCAGGAACGTGCCTCCAGTCTTCTCGTCTCGTCTTCTCCCGGATTTCGTTGACACGATTTCTGACAAAAACTTCATGATTATATTCCCTTTGGATCCATGCTAAAGCTGTGGTGGAGTCACTCCAGTAAAACTCGACAATATCTTCAAGGTTGAGTGCCTTCTTTACTGTGACCGCTAATCTGCTTCCAATGAGACATCCCATCAGCTCAGCTCTTGGAATGGTCATCCTCTTTGGTGGGGAAATTCGAGCTTTGGTCATCAGCAAGTGGAGGTCCACATCATTTTCTGTTTCCACACGAAGGAAAACTGTACAGGCAAAAGCATAGGCACTAGCATCATTGAAAGTGTGCAGTGACCATTTTCTTTTGTCCTTCACTCCAGACGTTGCAATTCTCGGTACCTTAATGTCTTCAAGATAATTCAGCTGAATAAACCACTCGCTAAATGCTTTTTCTTCATCGGGTGGCAGCTGATCATCCCACTTTCTTTCACAGATCCATTGCTTTTGAAGTATCCTTTTCATAGGTATGAGCGCTGGAGATAAGATCCCAATTGGGTCAAAAATCTTCTGGATGGTGCTCAGCAAAGCCCTCTTAGTTAATACTTCAGGCTTCTGTATGGCTTTTACTGGCACGAACAGGCAATCCCTTTTTCGATCCCACTGAATTCCAAGGATTGAGACCGTATGAGTTTCTGGGTCATCGAATTCATCCACATTGGTCATCCACATCCTAAGGTCCATCTTGGCGTCCGCTAGTAGCTTTGTAGCTCTGTCTCGTAACTCATGATATTCATCTTCACTATCTTCAGAGCCTACGTAATTGTCAACGTAAAATCCCTCCAGTAACTTATTGGCTATGTTATCATAAGGTGGGGATGTCCGTTTTAGGTGGAATTCCAGTACTGCTCCCAAAATAAATGGACTGTAAGTAGCTCCGAAGACCACTCGTCTGTGCTGATACTCAATTAGTAACTTCTGTTGATAATCCTTCCACCACAGGAACCTAAGGTACTTCCTGTCCTTCAGCTGAACCTCGATCATCTGGAACGCTTTCCGGATGTCTGCCGTTATTCCAATAGTTTTTTCACGGAAGCGTAGAATTAACTCCGGGATCAGCAAGACGTAATTGGTTCCTTTCATTAAACAGTCATTTAGAGATGGAGCCTTGCCTATTTTACAGGAGCAATCGAATACTGGGCGAACAGGCGTGGTGAGACTGTCCTTGAAAACGGGTCTGTGCGGAATGTAGTGAGCTCCGGTGACATCGTCTTCAGCTGGAACTTCTTCTATAAACTCCGCCGCCCAATCCTTCAGTATGGAATCATAAGCATCAAACTTTCCAGCCTGTATCAACTTAACTGTTGCTCTTTCCAATCTCTTCATTGCTACATTCTTGTTGTCGGGAAGGTGGGGATGTCCTTCTTGGAAAGGGAGTTTGATGACATACCTTCCATCATCCTTCCGACGAATCGTCTCCATAAATGCTTTCTTTTCATCCAACTCCCGTTGAGCAGCAGGTTTGCTTGCGGCGTCATCGTGGATACCCAGAGTCTCCAATTTCCACAAGTCCTCTATTGGAGCATCCATTGCTGTCATGGACAAAACTGTCATGCTCACAGTATCGGTTCTACGAGATCCTTCCATTCCTCCAGATAACACCCATCCTAGTCTGGTTTCCTGAGCCGTGATTCCGTCATTCAGCTGGATTACCCTTCCATTAAGTAGGCATCCATAAATGTCTCCGCCAATGAGGATCTCGATCTCTGGAAGGCACCGTTCCGCGCTATTCTCCACGTCCGTTACATAAATCCTATTTTTCTTCAATTGGCTGAATAGTTCTGGTGACCTGGGTATCCGGGGAATAGGGTTACAGATCTTCTGGCTGCCTCTCAACTTGAATTCACTAAACTGGCCGCCACGATGTTGCTGTAGTAAGACGTTAAATTTCTTGTGACGAATAGTCTTTGTTGTAAATCCTCCAAAAACTGAATGAGTTGCAGTTTCCTCTCCGTCAGCTCGGATTCCTAATTCTTCAGCCGTAGAGTCCAATATGTAGGAGCGCTGGGATCCAGGATCCAGGAATGCTCGCACTGTCTTCGTTTGATGGTCTCCAATAACGTCCACCAGCAGTGTCATCAGCTTTACTTCTGAGGTGCAGACTTGATTGGAAGAATCCTGCAAGTTTTGATGATTGTTTCCAGCTGAATTTTCTTCTTGAGGGATACTCCACATTTCACGGTTTGCCATACTAGATTTAGGTCTACTTTCGTTGGGTCTCGGCTGGTTTGCGTTGTCTTGAAAGGACACTGCCTTCGGCTGAGCCCAATCCGCACTCCTCGATTTTGGAGCCGATTCCGGTCTCATCCCCGAAGGATGTTGCTGGGTGCCTTGCTCCTTGAAATCGGAGCTGCACATTATTCCATAGTGCCTTTTTGAACATTTCACGCACATGACCTTTGCTCTACATTTTGCTGCATTGTGACCAATCTTGAGGCAGATAAAACAGGCATTCTTCTCGTGGATATGTTTCTTCTTTTCTTCGTAGGTCATCCTCATGGCTGTGAAACAATCTCTGCTTTGATGACCTTTTCCACAGAACAGACAACTGGCATCAGCTATATGGAATCCTGCTAAAGTCGGCGTCTTGTCGTCGCTTCTTTGTCCTTTGCCAATCTTCTTTTTGCAGGAGTCCTCCTGAAATCCATTACGTGCCAGCATCATTTTCTGCTTGATCTCTACTTCTTTCTGGATAAAGTCCATTAAAATTGAAAGTCTTGTTCGGGGTGGATCCTCCTTACTTCCATCATGGCAAGAAAGTGAGCTCCTTTGCCACGCAAGAAGCGTCTCGTCGGGAAGGCAGGACTCCACCATTGGAAATAGCCACGTTGCAGGATCAGCTTGCTCCAACTCCAGCATTTCCAAAGAACGAAGATGTGACTGAAGCTGAATGGCTAAAGACTCAAGGGGCATTTTATCTCTTGCATTAGAATTAGTAATTACTAATTTCAACAATTCTCGTAAGTATACTTGCAATAATACATCATCGTTACCAAAACGCGACATCAGGGCTTTCACCACATTTTCGTAATTCTCTGATTTGTGAAGATAGCTTTTCGCAATGTCGTGTGCGGTCGTGCCTGGCGTCATGCTCTGCTTGAGGAACTGTAGCTTATCACATCCATCCAGAGTTGTATCCTCGTGGACCTTTTTGAATTGGGACCAAAATCCCAGCCAGTCCCTTAATTCCCCGGTGAACTTCGGTAGCTCGATCTTGGGGAGTCGTACGTTGATCCTCTGCGTAGTCGTCTCAGATAAGGCAACGCTGCGTTCACTGGCTACACTTCCGGTTGGGCTGGTTGGACGGGAGAGGATGCCATTATCGTTGACCTTGTCCAGCTTATTCCTCGTGAGAAAGAACTTTTCTTCATATTTTCTAATTTCTTCGTACTCTTTCTCCTGCTCGTCAGCGCCAACGTCGTCATCCATCATTTGATCCTTGATCTTCACGTCATACTCTTGCATGCTACCAAACACCTTGCACAAAGACTCCAGTTTTACACTCACAAGATCCTTATCGAGAGGGTCAGCTTTCAGCACTTCTTCAGCTTCCTTGCTTATCTTCGTCAGCTGAGCCCGATAAGTAATACGTTGTTTCTTTAGTCGATCCAAAGCCATCTTGATTAACTAGCTTGATATCCACCTTCTAAAGTGATGATGATAATCTTTTTTTTTGTTTTCTACAGCTGGATATCCGCTCCAATACGATGCTCTGACGTCACTAATTATTCACTTTAAAGATGATAATGTTCCACTAATAATCCACACTAATTACGTTGTGGGGTCACCAAATGTTGGAACTAAACTGATCGCTAACCGCAAAACAGGGTTCCCGTGCTAAGATAATACGCGTTCTAAAATGCTCAGTGTGGGTTTAGTGAATGCCTGGCTTTTGATAGCATAAACTCCTTTAAAATAACAGTTAATATGTAAAGCTGGATAATTATAATTAAAATGAAAACAAGTAGCATAAACTACTGATCAACAATTAATATTTCCAATTAACTTTATTTAATAACTCAATAATAATTATTACAACTTTGTGCTGTGCACTCTACAAAAGTTGAACAAGACAGAAAAGTAACAACTCACTTCTCCAAAGTCGAGAGTGATAGTGAAAAACGAGAACAGAAAAAGTACAAGTCACTTCGCTGAAGGCGAGTGCAATAAAAGATCAACGGACAAAAAGGAACAGAAAATACATACTTTTACAGCTTAACAATAATACATAATATGACATAAGAACGAAATGCAAGCTAGAGCTTCCAGAAGGAACTGGACTTGCTTGTTGCAACAAAGAAACGAGGGAGAAATGCATAGCTCCTCTCACTCATGAAATAGTGGGTATTTATAAAGTTGGGTTACATTACAAATATGTGGGTACTTTAGAAATTGTGGGTACTTTAGAAATTGTGGATACTTTAGAAATTGTGGGTACTTTAGAAATTGTGGGTACTTTTAAATATGTGGGTAGTTTTAAATATGTGGGTAGTTTTAAATATGTGGGTAGTTTTAAATATGTGGGTAGTTTTAAATATGTGGGTAGTTTTAAATATGTGGGTAGTTTCAAATATGTGGGTACTTTCTAAAATACATTAAATTGACAAAAGAAAGAAATACTAAATATAAATTAAACATAATTGATTCCCAACATTCTCCCACCAAAATACGACAGTATTTTCACGCTTCCACTCCTAGCCGGTCTGGAACTTGAGTCTTCCTTCCGGATCGGGTGACCTTTCCTTCAGGGGAATTGACGTCCAACTCCAGTGGGTGAAGACGTTGTACGGGAATGACTACCTCTTTCTCTGCAGTCTTCACACGAGCCAACCGGTTTACTGGATCTTGATCGCCAGGGATGAATTCCAAAATCCGTCTAAGCTGCCATTCCATTCGCTTACGAAGATCCGATCCGATGAAAACGATTTCTCCTTTCTCCAACTTTCTTGTCAGCTTCTTCGGCTTGGAGATAAGTAGGGCCAAATACTCACTACGAAATCGGTCTTGTAGCTCCTTCCTCAAAGTCTGCATATAGTTGTGACGACCTTGCAACTTCCCCTTTTCAGTTTCAGCTTCCGGAAAATTGCATCTTGTTGGTGTCCTCAGGAACATGGCTGGGGTGAGCGGCTCCAAATCTGAAGGATCCTCCGAGACGTAGGTCAGCGGTCGATTATTCATCACATCTTCAATCTTATTCAGCTGCATTTTTAATTCTGATTGCGTAACAGCTGCCTTTCCAAGTGTCTTCCGCATTAGGTCCTTCACGGTCCGTATGAGACGCTCCCACCATCCTCCCCACCAGGCTGCGGAGGGAGGGTTAAACTTCCACTGGATTGGTTTGATACTATCTTCAGCTGTAATTTTCTCCCAATCCAATTCTTGAAATAGGTTGTCGGCACCCATAAAATTGGTACCGTTATCACTGTAAACTACCGCTGGACGACGGTGTTTTTCTACAAATCTTGCCATGGATTTAATAAATGCTGCTGTTGTGAGGGACGTGACGATATCCAAGGATACAGCTCTATAAACAGCGCGATCAGGCCAGAAGTGTACAACACGATCCAGGCCTTCTGCTTGTTCTTTAAGATCAAAGGGCCAGCAAGGTCGACTCCAGTCACTTCAAATGGCTCAGCATCCTTAATTCGGTCCTCTGGTAAGGGTCCCTCTTCTACCACGACAGGTTTGGCAGCATAGCGTCGGCAACGGAAACACGAGTTAATGACGCTTTTTATCGTCCTCCTAGCTTGAAAAATCCAGTACTTCTCTCGCAAGTGGCTCATCAAATAGTTGATCCCACCGTGACAATTTTTCAGATGCTCCTCCATGATCAGCTTTCTCACCAGGGGATGCTTACTGGGCAGGATAACCGGAGATTTGAAATTTGCAAGGTCTTTCCTCTTCAACAGTCTTGTTTTGAGCCGTAACAATCCAGTTTCACTACGAAAAATAGGAAATTTAAGCTGGACTCTCATCTCATCGGCATCTGGGAAGGCTTCTTCCTGTATTTGCTTAAGAACAGCAAGCTCGGCATCATGGACTTCAGACTCCGTTAATTGTTCGGCTGAAATCTTCTTATTCCTGCAGTTCTGTACAAATCTCTTCACCCAGGCCATGATTCTAACTCTTTGAGCAAATGTGTAGTCCCGCGTTGCCCCTTCCAAAATACAAGCTGTGATAACTGGCGTCGTCTTCTTTACTTCAGCCAAAATTGCATCTTCATCTTCTTCAACAGCAGCAGACGGCCAGGAACTTGGAGGTGCCTTTAGCCATTCAGGTCCCTCCCACCATTTTGATGTAAAAAGTTCAGCTGGAGAGCATCCGCGTGAAGGAAGATCTGCGGGATTCATGGAACCAGGAACGTGCCTCCAGTCTTCTCGTCTCGTCTTCTCCCGGATTTCGTTGACACGATTTCTGACAAAAACTTCATGATTATATTCCCTTTGGATCCATGCTAAAGATGTGGTGGAGTCACTCCAGTAAAACTCGACAATATCTTCAAGGTTGAGTGCCTTCTTTACTGTGACCGCTAATCTGCTTCCAATGAGACATCCCATCAGCTCAGCTCTTGGAATGGTCATCCTCTTTGGTGGGGAAATTCGAGCTTTGGTCATCAGCAAGTGGAGGTCCACATCATTTTCTGTTTCCACACGAAGGAAAACTGTACAGGCAAAAGCATGGGCACTAGCATCATTGAAAGTGTGCAGTGACCATTTTCTTTTGTCCTTCACTCCAGACGTTGCAAGTCTCGGTACCTTAATGTCTTCAAGATAATTCAGCTGAATAAACCACTCGCTAAATGCTTTTTCTTCATCGGGTGGCAGCTGATCATCCCACTTTCTTTCACAGATCCATTGCTTTTGAAGTATCCTTTTCATAGGTATGAGCGCTGGAGATAAGATCCCAATTGGGTCAAAAATCTTCTGGATGGTGCTCAGCAAAGCCCTCTTAGTTAATACTTCAGGCTTCTGTATGGCTTTTACTGGCACGAACAGGCAATCCCTTTTTCGATCCCACTGAATTCCAAGGATTGAGACCGTGTGAGTTTCTGGGTCATCGAATTCATCCACATTGGTCATCCACATCCTAAGGTCCATCTTGGCGTCCGCTAGTAGCTTTGTAGCTCTGTCTCGTAACTCATGATATTCGTCTTCACTATCTTCAGAGCCTACGTAATTGTCAACGTAAAATCCCTCCAGTAACTTATTGGCTATGTTATCATAAGGTGGGGATGTCCGTTTTAGGTGGAATTCCAGTACTGCTCCCAAAATAAATGGACTGCAAGTAGCTCCGAAGACCACTCGTCTGTGCTGATACTCAATTAGTAACTTCTGTTGATAATCCTTCCACCACAGGAACCTAAGGTACTTCCTGTCCTTCAGCTGAACCTCGATCATCTGGAACGCTTTCCGGATGTCTGCCGTTATTCCAATAGTTTTTTCACGGAAGCGTAGAATTAACTCCGGGATCAGCAAGACGTAATTGGTTCCTTTCATTAAACAGTCATTTAGAGATGGAGCCTTGCCTATTTTACAGGAGCAATCGAATACTGGGCGAACAGGCGTGGTGAGACTCTCCTTGAAAACGGGTCTGTGCGGAATGTAGTGAGCTCCGGTGACATCGTCTTCAGCTGGAACTTCTTCTATAAACTCCGCCGCCCAATCCTTCAGTATGGAATCATAAGCATCAAACTTTCCCGCCTGTATCAACTTAACTGTTGCTCTTTCCAATCTCTTCATTGCTACATTCTTGTTGTCGGGAAGGTGGGGATGTCCTTCTTGGAAAGGGAGTTTGATGACATACCTTCCATCATCCTTCCGACGAATCGTCTCCATAAATGCTTTCTTTTCATCCAACTCCCGTTGAGCAGCAGGTTTGCTTGCGGCGTCATCGTGGATACCCAGAGTCTCCAATTTCCACAAGTCCTCTATTGGAGCATCCATTGCTGTCATGGACAAAACTGTCATGCTCACGGTATCAGTTCTACGAGATCCTTCCATTCCTCCAGATAACACCCATCCTAGTCTGGTTTCCTGAGCCGTGATTCCGTCATTCAGCTGGATTACCCTTCCATTAAGTAGGCATCCATAAATGTCTCCGCCAATGAGGATCTCGATCTCTGGAAGGCACCGTTCCGCGCTATTCTCCACGTCCGTTACATAAATCCTATTTTTCTTCAATTGGCTGAATAGTTCTGGTGACCTGGGTATCCGGGGAATAGGGTTACAGATCTTCTGGCTGCCTCTCAACTTGAATTCACTAAACTGGCCGCCACGATGTTGCTGTAGTAAGACGTTAAATTTCTTGTGGCGAATAGTCTTTGTTGTAAATCCTCCAAAAACTGAATGAGTTGCAGTTTCCTCTCCGTCAGCTCGGATTCCTAATTCTTCAGCCGTAGAGTCCAATATGTAGGAGCGCTGGGATCCAGGATCCAGGAATGCTCGCACTGTCTTCGTTTGATGGTCTCCAATAACGTCCACCAGCAGTGTCATCAGCTTTACTTCTGAGGTGCAGACTTGATTGGAAGAATCCTGCAAGTTTTGATGATTGTTTCCAGCTGAATTTTCTTCTTGAGGGATACTCCACATTCCACGGTTTGCCATACTAGATTTAGGTCTACTTTCGTTGGGTCTCGGGTGGTTTGCGTTGTCTTGAAAGGACACTGCCTTCGGCTGAGCCCAATCCGCACTCCTCGATTTTGGAGCCGATTCCGGTTTCATCCCCGAAGGATGTTGCTGGGTGCCTTGCTCCTTGAAATCGGAGCTGCACATTATTCCATAGTGCCTTTTTGAACATTTCACGCACATGACCTTTGCTCTACATTTTGCTGCATTGTGACCAATCTTGAGGCAGATAAAACAGGCATTCTTCTCGTGGATATGTTTCTTCTTTTCTTCGTAGGTCATCCTCATGGCTGTGAAACAATCTCTGCTTTGATGACCTTTTCCACAGAACAGACAACTGGCATCAGCTATATGGAATCCTGCTAAAGTCGGCGTCTTGTCGTCGCTTCTTTGTCCTTTGCCAATCTTCTTTTTGCAGGAGTCCTCCTGAAATCCATTACGTGCCAGCATCATTTTCTGCTTGATCTCTACTTCTTTCTGGATAAAGTCCATTAAAATTGAAAGTCTTGTTCGGGGTGGATCCTCCTTACTTCCATCATGGCAAGAAAGTGAGCTCCTTTGCCACGCAAGAAGCGTCTCGTCGGGAAGGCAGGACTCCACCATTGGAAATAGCCACGTGGCAGGATCAGCTTGCTCCAACTCCAGCATTTCCAAAGAACGAAGATGTGACTGAAGCTGAATGGCTAAAGACTCAAGGGGCATTTTATCTCTTGCATTAGAATTAGTAATTACTAATTTCAACAATTCTCGTAAGTATACTTGCAATAATACATCATCGTTACCAAAACGCGACATCAGGGCTTTCACCACATTTTCGTAATTCTCTGATTTGTGAAGATAGCTTTTCGCAATGTCGTGTGCGGTCGTGCCTGGCGTCATGCTCTGCTTGAGGTACTGTAGCTTATCACATCCATCCAGAGTTGTATCCTCGTGGACCTTTTTGAATTGGGACCAAAATCCCAGCCAGTCCCTTAATTCCCCGGTGAACTTCGGTAGCTCGATCTTGGGAAGTCGTACGTTGATCCTCTGCGTAGTCGTCTCAGATAAGGCAACGCTGCGTTCACTGGCTACACTTCCGGTTGGGCTGGTTGGACGGGAGAGGATGCCATTATCGTTGACCTTGTCCAGCTTATTCCTCGTGAGAAAGAACTTTTCTTCATATTTTCTAATTTCTTCGTACTCTTTCTCCTGCTCGTCAGCGCCAACGTCGTCATCCATCATTTGATCCTTGATCTTCACGTCATACTCTTGCATGCTACCAAACACCTTGCACAAAGACTCCAGTTTTACACTCACAAGATCCTTATCGAGAGGGTCAGCTTTCAGCACTTCTTCAGCTTCCTTGCTTATCTTCGTCAGCTGAGCCCGATAAGTAATACGTTGTTTCTTTAGTCGATCCAAAGCCATCTTGATTAACTAGCTTGATATCCGCCTTCTAAAGTGATGATGATAATCTTTTTTTTTTGTTTTCTACAGCTGGATATCCGCTCCAATACGATGCTCTGACGTCACTAATTATTCACTTTAAAGATGATAATGTTCCACTAATAATCCACACTAATTACGTTGTGGGGTCACCAAATGTTGGAACTGAACTGATCGCTAACCGCAAAACAGGGTTCCCGTGCTAAGATAATACGCGTTCTAAAATGCTCAGTGTGGGTTTAGTGAATGCCTGGCTTTTGATAGCATAAACTCCTTTAAAATAACAGTTAATATGTAAAGCTGGATAATTATAATTAAAATGAAAACAAGTAGCATAAACTACTGATCAACAATTAATATTTCCAATTAACTTTATTTAATAACTCAATAATAATTATTACAACTTTGTGCTGTGCACTCTACAAAAGTTGAACAAGACAGAAAAGTAACAACTCACTTCTCCAAAGTCGAGAGTGATAGTGAAAAACGAGAACAGAAAAAGTACAAGTCACTTCGCTGAAGGCGAGTGCAATAAAAGATCAACGGACAAAAAGGAACAGAAAATACATACATACTTTTACAGCTTAACAATAATACATAATATGACATAAGAACGAAATGCAAGCTAGAGCTTCCAGAAGGAACTGGACTTGCTTGTTGCAACAAAGAAACGAGGGAGAAATGCATAGCTCCTCTCCCTCATGAAATAGTGGGTATTTATAAAGTTGGGTTACATTACAAATATGTGGGTACTTTAGAAATTGTGGGTACTTTAGAAATTGTGGATACTTTAGAAATTGTGGGTACTTTAGAAATTGTGGGTACTTTTAAATATGTGGGTAGTTTTAAATATGTGGGTAGTTTTAAATATGTGGGTAGTTTTAAATATGTGGGTAGTTTTAAATATGTGGGTAGTTTTAAATATGTGGGTAGTTTCAAATATGTGGGTACTTTCTAAAATACATTAAATTGACAAAAGAAAGAAATACTAAATATAAATTAAACATAATTGATTCCCAACAAACATGTTACACGTTAACATAATGCATGTTAACATAATACACATTTAATCAAAGTTGTTCTATGTGAACTTACTCTTGTAGGAAGGCTTACTGCACGGAGATGAGTACTTGGCTGATCTGGACTATGTGGAGGTGATGGAGGCACAAAAGGATGGATATGAGTCTGACTGCTCTGACATTAGCGACGATGAGGAAGAGATTCCATCCCAAGTCCGACCTAGAGGTACCTGGCTTTTCATGTTTATTGATGTCTATGCATACACTTTGAATTCAAATTTGAACTCTATTATAGCAATCAAAAGGGCACTCCAAGTGGCTAGAAAATCGACTGCTGGTAGAGACCAGCCGCCAGTTGTTCATGTAGCTAGGAAATCTTCGGCGGGCAGAAAAGAAGGTATTTATATCAATCAATCTGATAATTTGTAACTATTTTCATTTAAATGTGACCTTTTCAGTTTTCACCAATGTTTTTTACAGGCGCAGACGGACATGTTGGTACAAGTGATGGGCTAGAAAAAGAATCTCAGCAAAATGGTCACCAATCATTAAGTAATATAGCATTTGGCAAACTAAATTCACATTTATGTTTTTGCTTGTGTTGTTAAAAAATTTACAAAGTCCTTTCCCGAAATTCAGGAAAGTCTAAAAGGGCCGTCCAGTACAGAAGTTACTTTGGGAAATCCGAACAACCCTACAGCGTTGACGGGAAGAGGCTTGGAAATTTTGGACGATATTTTAACGTAAGTGTTTCGAATGTTTTTAGTGAATTTTATAGCGTTGTGCTCGCAGATGTTTTGTGATGTTTGTAAAAGTATTCAATTTCATTTTTATAATTTTAGCATTCATGCGACCCAAACGTATTCATACAAAACGTCTTTGTGGACTCGCACGATCTCCGCTTTCCGTGGGTGGCGTTTTTTACTTGTAAGGAGGCCAAGGCTGGAACCGAGTTGTGCTGGGATTACAAGTACCAGGTTGGGAGCGTTCCTGGGAAAGTTCTGAATTGTTACTGCGGATCGAAAAATTGTCGCGAAAGACTTTTGTAAAACGATATTATATAATACGTGTATCTACCATTTTGTGTAAACGTGCATAATAATCAAATACTATGACTGATTTTTCTGTTAAATTTGTTGGTATTGTTTATTATTTTTCTAAATGAAATTGACTTTTGTATTACATTTGACAATAAATTAACAAAAATAGCAATTAGTAGGAAAACCAAACCTTTCCATAAATAATCGCACTAATAACGTCAACACGATACATGCAAGTATAGCTACTAGCAAGGTTAAGAACCCTGAAAATAGCTTGTGAGGCGCTGTAGGATTCGTCATCGTATTTAGTTTAAATTTGTGGCTGCTAAAAGCAATTTATTTTGTATATACTTATTGCAATTACTGTAAATTATGTTAAATGTCACATTTATGAACATTGGACAGATTTTCACAAATTCGCCACTTTTGTTCATCGTCATTAGTTTTACATGCTACAGCCCTTGGATAGTCATCATTGTCATGACCAGACATACTCATGCACAGTCCCTCGTCTCCAACACGTCTAATCAAGTATTGCGCTTCGCCAACTTTTTCAAACCTCCAGCTTTGAGTTCTGGATCGTGCGTCACATCCAACAAGTTGGGGTCGTTGTGAGAGCACTTCCCCGAACTCGGACTCCACACGGTCTGCCAAACAACCCTGAATGCCGTGAGGTTTCGGTCCAGATGCCCAGCGCAAAAGATGACCCCCAGCGTTAGATTTTATCACTGAAAAAACTGCAGCGACCTCCTGTCGAGCTTTGTTCCTTAAAAATTATTAACAGTATTTTACACATTGTAGTTAGCTAAGATGCTAAAATTTACGAATCCCTAAAAATTCTTACCAAGGGCAATCGTCCAAAAACAGTACAAACTCCTCTGAAACGGTTAAACACTTTCCAGACGACAGATGCTCCAGCACACGAGTGTTTTTCGGCTCCAAGTTGGTTGGAGATTCATATAATAAGAAGCCAACGCATTGGCTGATTTGAAATATGGTGCAAATGAAAGCTACAGCGATAGCTGATGTTGGTAAATTGTTGTTGAGCATTTTTAGAATATATGTGTAGTTAATAAATAGAATATAAAATATATGATAGGTAGATATTTGTACTTAAGAAAATCACGAAAGTTATAATCGTGTCTTCAAATGCCCCGTCGTTGGTTTTTACATGGAAAGGCAAGTAGGAAAAATGAGGTGATGGAATTATGGTATTAGGTGGCAGGAGGATGACAGTCTCGTCGTTATTACCGTCTGTAGGCAAAAAAAATGTTTAATTGTTTATGATAATAAGTTCATGTGCACGTACATAGTTTCATATTTCAGCGATATAACCTAAAAACATGTATGGATTACGGATGTGTTTCGTTTCCAGCATTCCAGCAGGAATTAATTACCATTTTAGTAACTGCATACGCATTCGTGCAGATTTCAATACAACTGAATTATGTATGAGTCGCACTAAAACAGTTGCCTCGATGAACACCTACAAAATCTATATTTTGCAAGCATATAGCACGTTAGTTTATTGAGTTAAATATTTATACATGAATTTCAGTTTCAGAAATGTATTTAGTTGGTACTATCCTTTTTATGAAACGGAAAGAAAATGCATAAAGATGAATGAACATGCTACAATCATAGCGAACAAAGTAAGAAACAATAACATTTTTTAGCGTTGGCGATACATTTTTATTAATAAAAGTAAGATTGCAATAAATCTCTAGACTCTAGAACAGGCTTACTGGTGGTGATTGTACTAATCATTAAAATACATCTATAGTTTGAACACAGATATTTACCGTTCATGGAACACGATTCGCTGTCACCCTTTGTTGGACTGGAGTTTCTGTTTAGGTACTTCTATTACAAAAGTCCTAAAACCGATTGTCTATTGAGCAGAATTGATTCTTTACAGCTAGATCATAAATGGCATTGGTATAAACCTTAAAAATATGGAAACATAAGTAAATACACATACGATTTTTGTATACTTGCTAATGATGTACAATAAATAAATAAAAATTATCAGTCTTTCTGTTGGTATCTTCAATGGCTAATATTATAAATACTATCTCCGTCAAAACTTTCTTCGGAAAAAAGTCTTTCCTCTAGTCCCTCAAACTCCTTCCCCAAAATCTTAATTCTACTTTGCAGCGTAATCATTTTTATCAAACATTTCTCAGCACGCTTGAATCTTAATATCGTAATATTATTCTCAAAAATCTCATCCAGAAGCTTCTTCTCGCTATCAATCCGATCAAAAATTTTAGACAGGTTAATGGCAACTAACTTCCTCCGCCTTAAAAACTCGACTAGCTTAACTTGGGTGGGTGACACAAATTCCCGATCCCTAGAAATAAATTCTGTCGTTGGGTAAAAGTACGTTAGCTTCATAGGACTATTCCGTCTACTATTAACCGCAGCAGAACTGAGAACACGTTTAGGTGACATGAAAAAACAGGCCTGCTCCTTCACCACGTCCAACCGGTTCACCTTCCCCTCCAAGTTTTTGAAGTCCGCTTGAATCCCCATTACACGCTTCCGTATTTGGTGGACCGTTGCGAAAATGTTCTGAACTCGGGAATCCGCCTCCAGGACAAAGCGCGTCTTCCGGGGCTTCTTGCTGGCCGCGTGAAACTTTTCCTGTTGCATGATATCACTGTACAGGTTATCCTGGGTATGGAGACGAGAGCGGATAAGCATTTCTCGGGATGGGCTACTTGGACAATCCATGTTTGACTTAAGGATAACGACTGCAGGACAAAAAAATGAAAAGGTCACAATTAAAATCTGTACACTTTAAAATAATTAGGTTCCTTATGAATTTCATGATTCTTTAAAAAAACGAATGCCTCTCAACAGAATAGAATATTAAATGCTTATGGAAATTTGACTATAACACTTACCGAAACTTCAGGTACTGAGTAAGCGTGTTTCAGAAGAGTTCCGTGAGATGTTGAAGTGTGAAGCACGTCTTTTGTGCACACTTGTCCACAACAAAGTAGTAAAAAAAGCTGGAGAACAGACACGGACACCGCAACAACGAATGAAAAACAGCTTTTTGGGGTTGCGGCTGATAAAATAGGTACGTTGACTTGCTTCACACACGATGTTTTTTGTTGACCAGTACTAAAAAAATGGTACACAAATCACAGAGAATACAAACACGAGGAGTCTTGTAGTGCTACTGGTCAGTTATCTGTCGTCAGACAACAGGAGTGAGTGGTGAGCAAAGTGACCATACGTCCCGATTTTCCCGGGATTGTCCCGGTTTTCAAGACCCGTCCCGGTGTCCCGAATTTGTCCCGAATTTCAAATGGCGTCCCGGAAATCAGAGTATGCTAATTTCATAATTAGTTTAAGAAAATCCAGAGAAAATATGCCTGAGAATCAGGAAAATTGCTAATAGCAATTCTATTATGATGAAGTTTGATCAAATGCAACGCCATATCATCCACAATACCACTTTTGCTCATTCTATTTCCTCATTTCTTGCATTCCCGTGTTTCCTGAAACCACGGTTTTGTCAAAACAAATTACAATTTTGTAAGGTGTACAATTTTGGGTTGTTTACGTTTATAGTTGCAATTAACTACTTTAAACAGTAGCCTGACGTAGGTACATAACGTTAAATTTAGCATAAAAAGTTTATAGTTTGTCAGCGGTTTTTAAAAGTTTCGAAAGTCTAAAACTAGTCAACATTTTTAGAACAATTTCTTAACGTGAATGTAGGGTTCGAAATCATGGGTAAAAGAAGCTGCAAATTAACGCCAGATTTGCTATCAGAGTATTCATTCTTGGAGAAACGGCCTCATAACGGTGATAACGAGAGTTCCGCTTATTGCACCGTTTGTCTCAGCTATTTTTCAGTGGCTCATGGAGGAAAAAACGACATCACGATTCATGAGGGAACAAAGAAACACAAGGCTGCGTTGCAAGCTGCAAGCTCAACTCCAAAATTGAACCAGATCTTCAAATCTTTGGAACCCACTAAAGAGGACTTCAAATTGGCAGCTAAAGAAGCAGCGTTTTGTTACCACACGGTGGTTCATAATCACAGTTTTCGGTCAATGGATTGTACCTCGAAATTAATCAAGGAAGTATTTGATGCCAAATTCTCTTGTGCACGTACCAAATGTGAAGCTATTATCAATAACGTTCTGGCCCCTAATACGTTGGAAAGTTTAGTCTCGGATCTGGAATCTGCACGTTTTGTGTCAATCTTCACTGACTGTTCAAACCATGGCAGTACGAAGCTCTTACCAATATTAATACGATACGTGGACTTTAAAACCGGAGTTCGTGTGAAAATATTGGAGCTAACAAATCTCAAAGGGGAAACGTCAGATATTTTAGTCGGGGAAGTTGAGAAAGTCATTGATAAGTACAAACTAGCGGACAAGGTGGTGGCGCTATGCGCTGACAATACTAACACCAACTTTGGGGGGCAGCAAAGACGGGGCCTGGAAAATCTCTACACCAAATTGCAAACATCTCTTAAAAAGTACGTCATCGGTATAGGTTGTGCTGCTCACATCATTCACAATGCAGCTCAAACCGCGGCGGATTCCATAATGCTGGATGTGGAATCAATTGTGATGAAGATTTACAATTATTTTCACGTCTACACCGTTAGGACCGAAAAACTGAAAGACTTCTGTGATTTCGTAGGAGCGGAGTACAAAAAACTCTTGGGGACAAGTAAGACTAGATGGTTATCCTTAGCATCAGGGTTGGAGAGGCTGCTGCAGTTATACGAAGGTGTCAAAAGCTTTTTTATGTCTGAAAAAACCTGCCCAGTTGCCATTAAACAATTCCTACAAAATCCAGTATCAGAAATATTCATGTGGTTTTTGCATGCCCAAGTAACTTTGTTCAATCAAACAATTCTGAGGATTCAAAAGCAAGATAGTTGTGCCAACGAGGTTCTAAACGAGCTAAACGCCCTCTCCACGTTGCTAAGCGAAAGAAAAAAATGTCGCTTTGTTGGATTAAAAGCCAAATCGCTACTCAAAAAAACTGTCGATGATGGAGAAGCATCAGAAGAGCAATTCTATTCTCAAGTGGAAATATTTTATGCAGCAGCAATTGACTATATAAATTCGTGGAAAATTCACTTTGAAGATATCAACGTTTTTGATTGGATTCTACTAAACTATATTCCCAATTGGGAACACGTTGAACAGACAGTCATGTTTATGCATGATAAATTTCCGGACCTGAACTTGGATGAGTCTTCTTGCTTTGATGACTTTTCACACGTCAAAAACTACGTAACCGAAGACAAGCTCAATCAGTGGTTAAAGGAAGGAACTACCGTAGACCGGAAGTGGTGCGAGATGTTTCAACACTTTTCAAATAAACACATTCCTTATAAACACATTTCGTCTGTGGTGGAATTCGGGCTCTCACTGCCTGGAACAAATGCTCCTACAGAACGAGTATTTTCCCTGATTAACTACTATTGGTCCGAAGAAAAAACCCAACTTTCAATCAACACTTTGAAGTCTGTCGTGATACTGAAGGTCAATGTGGACGATTCCTGCACCGAATATTACAAGAAAATTTCTGGGAACAAAGCACTTTTGAAGCAAGTTCACTCTAGTACAAAATACGTAAAAGACTAATGGTAAACTTAATTATGGCTTAATTTTACTATTATAGATATGTAATTATTGTGGCATTTGTATATTTTCCTTCAAATAAACAATGTAAACTTTGTTACAAAAAATAATGATTAGAATTTAGTATCAAATGTTAGTTTTTTAGCCCGATTTTTTAGCGTCCCGGTTTTTTCAGCACAAAATTGGCTGCATTATGCTAATTACGGGTTTTATGCATAATGTCCCGGATTTGGTCTTCAGAAATATGGTCACTTTG
>CM023203.3:37483594-37503793 GCA_004115045.4 Sinella curviseta | reverse complement strand
TAAAATCAGCGTCCCAAGTCGCCACTCGTGGCGACCGCAGTTTGGAGGGGTGGGGGTAAGCGTACAGTTCGAGAAAGGTTCGAAAGTTGTAAAAATTTGAGTGGTGGTGGTGTACGGTAGTAATGTACATACCTACATTGCACTTTCATACTATACACAGTAGCAAACATGAATACATGCATACACGCATTTCAAGCAACTTCATTTGCCTTGGCTAGCTGTATAGCAATTCACTAGCCATTGCCAAGCAAGCCAAACTCCAGCTCGGGAAAACCGGTTTTCCTACAAACTCGCCAGTCACTTGAACCACTGTTAAAGTAAATGGCAGTTTACTTTTGTTAGGCACTATAGGGAAAAGTTAATATTTCCAGCCTAATGCCTTGCATTGACTTGCGCCTACAATTGTACATACCTAAACATGTTTTATTGTGCCAATGTAATGGAACATGATACGTGCCTAGTTATTTTTTAATACAATTAAATTCTAATCATTAGCCTACACTTTCCGATCATGCAAAATCGTATTCTTGCCTGCTAATTTAGTTGTCGATAAACATTCATTACAAATGCTACGCAGTAATAACGCAAGGTTTGAATTTAATTGCAATACATACTAAATCTAAATGCATAATATCTGTACTAAATTGAACGAAAATTCTTGCTAGGAATTTGTACACATTCATGTACTACGCACTTTAGATGTATGTAAAAAAATATAAACTATATACGGAAAAGTGTTAACCGAAAAGTTCATGCTAATGTAACTGTTGCATTGCGTATTTCCATTACCGTTATTTTATTAATGCACAATTGATTTATTCTTTCATGGTATTATACGAAAGTTGAATGCATGCATTGCATAAAAATAAAACTTTATCAGGATCATTCACTTACAGGAACCGTTTACACTGTGCAAACCGAAAGCTGAAATAAAATTGTGAATAGTTTTCAGTTGCTTAAAATATTTGTTTGTGCGAATTTTGAATATCACATCGTCACTCTTTACTAACTACTCTTTAAGTAACAATTGAATTATTTTCTTAACTACACTATTAGTTCCCAGTATCAATCGAATGTTAATTGCATGTCGTGAATGAAAATGATCTTTTACAGGTTCTGCCTACAAGTAAACGGTTTTTTTTGTATTGCACACTCAATGGAAATACTTGAAATTGTGATTTGATATGATGGCAAGTTAGTTTAAACTTTTTTCGAAATCATTTAGTTCTCAAATCGTCAAACTTTACTAATCATTATTTAACTAACTAATTAAGTTAGTTCCCTGCACAATATTATGCTCGTGGGATATCATTTGAAAACCAATCATGCCGTGAATTAAATTACAGCTACATTTTTTTTTCTTGTAGGAAAGGTTTTGATGTAGTGTAAATAAATTTTGAAACACTTCTAAAATCGCGATATGATTTCGGTAACACTTACTTTAAATGTTCTCTCATAATAATTTAAAAATCACATTGTCCAACTTTACAAATTACTAGTTAACTAACTGAACAATTAAATTATTTTCAAGCACTACACTATTCATGCGTAGTATCATTCGAAAGCTACTCGCATGCCACTTTCAAAATTGACAACGTATGTTTTTACTTACAAGGAAACGGTTCCAAGTGGTGGTGTAAAATTCAAACGTACTTACGTTTTGAATTAGTCATACAATTTTGGTACGCATTTTCTTTTCGAAGGTAACCATCACAGTGCCACGAATTAAAACTATATTCATGCAGGTTAGTTTGAGAGTTCCTTTACATCTACCATTTGGGAATGTCTGCGTAGGGAACGAAGGAAACGAGCGGGGGCACCCACGTTGTGGGTCATGAGAGTTTCCGGAGTGACCGAACCCTATGGCCAAAAGTTCTTGGCCTTACGTTTTCATGATTTTCGATTCATGAATATATTTCTTTAGTAATCTCGCAAGCAAGAAAATGAAACCGAGAATATTATTTTTGTAAAAGATACCAAACTCTGAATTGCGTGTAAGAGTAAAACAGTACCATAAAAATAAAAGATACACAACCCTGATATGCGTTACTGATCTTGATAAAACGAAATGTAAAAAATTAATGATGCATAACCGTGATGTACGTTCTGTACTGGAAAGTAATTGTACCCTCGAAATATTGTTGTGCCAAGCAAGATGCTTCATTCGAACAAAATATTTTCAAATTTTGCAGTAAATCCCAAATCTCACTTTGCGTTTGTGTTTAAAATTAATCGCATCCTCAAAATTATTTCAGTTGCAAGTAAAACGTTTTCTTTAAATATTAAAGTAATTGCCAAACCCTGCTTTGATTTGATTTCGGGTTCGAAATTTATCGTACCGTAAAAATTATTTGAGTTTCAAGTGAAGCGTGCCCTTATATTTATGTAAATTCAAAACACTGCTTTCGTTTGCGTTCAGATATACATACAGCAATATTTCCTTTGGTTGCAATTAAACTTTTCCATTGAATAAAATATTCACGAATATAAAAGTAATTGCCAAACCCTGCAATGCATTCCAAATAAAGTATTCCGCCAAAATTATTTATAAGGTTTACGTGAAACTTTTTTTACAATAAATGTTTTGTATTATTTAAGTAAATACCAAACCCTGCTTTGCGTTCGCATTCAGTATTAATCATATCGTGAAAATTATTTCAGTTGCACGTAATGCGTTTCATAATATTTAAGTAAGTACCAATCCCAGCTTTGCGTTCGAGTGCGTTATTAACCGTACCGTGAAAATTATTTTGGTTGTAAGCAAATTGTCTGATAATATTTAAGTAATTACCGAACCCTGCTTTGCGTTCGAATTAAATCATCCTGTAAATATTCTTTTATTTTTAAAACCTGATTCCTTCAACTAACTATTCACGAATATAAGTAAATAAATGTTATCTCCTGCTTTTTGTTGGCGTTAGAAACAAATCGTGCGGTGAAAATAATTTCAGTGGCAAGTTTTTATTAGAATATAATTCTTCCACTTTCACAGCAAATATCAAACCTTGATTTGTTAAATATTAACATAGCTATAGATTTTCTATTGGTCTCCCATATTAATTTTCAATCAAATAAACTACTTTCAATTTCCAAGCAAAAACTCTGAAGTTTATTTTTGTGCTGATACTGCATTGGAACATTTGAGGCGTAGGTTTCAATTTTATTTTCGTTTAGCGTAAAGAAAAATATTTTGGTTGGGCGTAAAAAGTTTCCTTTGAAAAAAACTTTTTCTAGCTTGCAAGCCAAACCTAATATTTTTTGAATTACGACTTGCGATTTTAAAAGTTGGTTTGCAGTTTTGTTGCTTTCCACAAAACGAAATATAGTTTTTAAAAAGAAACGTGTCCCATTTGTGCGAAAATATGATTGTACGTACTGAATGCTATAGCCGACTTCGTGTAATGTTGTAATAAATAAAACCAACATTCGCCTTAGTGAGAGTAATAAACAAAACCCACATTTACCGTAGTGAGAGTAATAAACAAAATCAACATTTGCCATAGTGAGAGTAATAAACAAAACCAGCATTTGTTGTAGTTACAGTAACAAATGAAATCGGTATCAGTAATTTATAACAAAATGCCGGTGCTTGTAATTTTAAGGAAGGTACAAACATCATAATGTTGTATTGTCAAGAAGTATTTAGCTTTTGCGTTAACCACATTAGGACAGCTTACCGTACGTGTGTTGTTTTTATGTCAGCTAAACGAAAAGCGTTTCGAATAGTTCACATTCCGGTGTTTTCACTGCAACTTGATTTAAATGTTCCTTCGGGATAATTTAAATTGTACATCGCCATCTGTTAAACAACTGATTAACTGCATTATTTTAAAGTACTGCACCATGAGTGTGTGGTGACGTTAGTTAGCTACTTACGAGGGAACATTTTGTGGTTACCAACCGATATTCAGTATTTGTTTTGAATTTCAAGCCTTGTGGGTTTGAAATTACATGCCATAAATTGGCAATATAAATGATATCGTGCCATTATTACTGTTGGCTAAACTTCAATATATGAGCATACCATTATGTATGTATTATGATTTGCATACATACTCGTTAAATACAGATTTTGTGTAATATTACCATTTTTCTGAGCAGTGTGCGTGAGTTTGCTTACAATTATTGTGTGTGCTAACAAATGGTGCACCTTATTTGTTTATGTATGCAAGCGTACTTGCCAGAATTGCCCTTGATCTGGGCAATGCATGTAAATTATGCAGCATGTAAGTGCTACTAATTCTAGTACAAATACATATAATGCAAAGTAATAATTGAATTACGCACTAAAATATTAGCATTTCCCGCTAGTTTTTCGATGCTATTTTTGTTCGTATGGCTATACGGTAGACTTGTACCTTCATGTGTATCAGGCAAGGCATAGCTTAGCATATGGCGTAAGTACGTACTGAAGTGAATGAATACAGTAAGGCTGTATCTGAGTAACGTAACAAATCGGTAAGAATTTGGGCAAAATCTTAATAAAATGTATGATTTTTGCTACAATTGTTATGGAAAATATGGGGTACATTGAAGTGAATGTATTCGCAGCTGGAAGAATATATATTTAACCACAGTGTTAATACTACTACGATGGTTTACTTTGTAGTATACAATACATGCTAATGTTACGACTTTTCTCAAAATGCAAGAAAATGTTGGATTCTTGGTTTGAAACTTGTTTTTGTAAAAACTTTGTATTAAATTAAATGTGATCGGCCCTGCGCGCAGCAGGTATTGCCGATCACATAGTTCACAACGTGTTGGGGGGAGTGTCCCCCAACACGATGTGAAGCGCACATCCTCACGTGTGGCTTTGCCACACGTTGGATGCGCTGATAACTTTTGTGATCGGCAATACCTGCTGCGCGCAGGGCCGATCACATTTAATTTAATACAAAGTTTTTACAAAAACAAGTTTCAAACCAAGAATCCAACATTTTCTTGCATTTTGAGAAAAGTCGTAACATTAGCATGTATTGTATACTACAAAGTAAACCATCGTAGTAGTATTAACACTGTGGTTAAATATATATTCTTCCAGCTGCGAATACATTCACTTCAATGTACCCCATATTTTCCATAACAATTGTAGCAAAAATCATACATTTTATTAAGATTTTGCCCAAATTCTTACCGATTTGTTACGTTACTCAGATACAGCCTTACTGTATTCATTCACTTCAGTACGTACTTACGCCATATGCTAAGCTATGCCTTGCCTGATACACATGAAGGTACAAGTCTACCGTATAGCCATACGAACAAAAATAGCATCGAAAAACTAGCGGGAAATGCTAATATTTTAGTGCGTAATTCAATTATTACTTTGCATTATATGTATTTGTACTAGAATTAGTAGCACTTACATGCTGCATAATTTACATGCATTGCCCAGATCAAGGGCAATTCTGGCAAGTACGCTTGCATACATAAACAAATAAGGTGCACCATTTGTTAGCACACACAATAATTGTAAGCAAACTCACGCACACTGCTCAGAAAAATGGTAATATTACACAAAATCTGTATTTAACGAGTATGTATGCAAATCATAATACATACATAATGGTATGCTCATATATTGAAGTTTAGCCAACAGTAATAATGGCACGATATCATTTATATTGCCAATTTATGGCATGTAATTTCAAACCCACAAGGCTTGAAATTCAAAACAAATACTGAATATCGGTTGGTAACCACAAAATGTTCCCTCGTAAGTAGCTAACTAACGTCACCACACACTCATGGTGCAGTACTTTAAAATAATGCAGTTAATCAGTTGTTTAACAGATGGCGATGTACAATTTAAATTATCCCGAAGGAACATTTAAATCAAGTTGCAGTGAAAACACCGGAATGTGAACTATTCGAAACGCTTTTCGTTTAGCTGACATAAAAACAACACACGTACGGTAAGCTGTCCTAATGTGGTTAACGCAAAAGCTAAATACTTCTTGACAATACAACATTATGATGTTTGTACCTTCCTTAAAATTACAAGCACCGGCATTTTGTTATAAATTACTGATACCGATTTCATTTGTTACTGTAACTACAACAAATGCTGGTTTTGTTTATTACTCTCACTATGGCAAATGTTGATTTTGTTTATTACTCTCACTACGGTAAATGTGGGTTTTGTTTATTACTCTCACTAAGGCGAATGTTGGTTTTATTTATTACAACATTACACGAAGTCGGCTATAGCATTCAGTACGTACAATCATATTTTCGCACAAATGGGACACGTTTCTTTTTAAAAACTATATTTCGTTTTGTGGAAAGCAACAAAACTGCAAACCAACTTTTAAAATCGCAAGTCGTAATTCAAAAAATATTAGGTTTGGCTTGCAAGCTAGAAAAAGTTTTTTTCAAAGGAAACTTTTTACGCCCAACCAAAATATTTTTCTTTACGCTAAACGAAAATAAAATTGAAACCTACGCCTCAAATGTTCCAATGCAGTATCAGCACAAAAATAAACTTCAGAGTTTTTGCTTGGAAATTGAAAGTAGTTTATTTGATTGAAAATTAATATGGGAGACCAATAGAAAATCTATAGCTATGTTAATATTTAACAAATCAAGGTTTGATATTTGCTGTGAAAGTGGAAGAATTATATTCTAATAAAAACTTGCCACTGAAATTATTTTCACCGCACGATTTGTTTCTAACGCCAACAAAAAGCAGGAGATAACATTTATTTACTTATATTCGTGAATAGTTAGTTGAAGGAATCAGGTTTTAAAAATAAAAGAATATTTACAGGATGATTTAATTCGAACGCAAAGCAGGGTTCGGTAATTACTTAAATATTATCAGACAATTTGCTTACAACCAAAATAATTTTCACGGTACGGTTAATAACGCACTCGAACGCAAAGCTGGGATTGGTACTTACTTAAATATTATGAAACGCATTACGTGCAACTGAAATAATTTTCACGATATGATTAATACTGAATGCGAACGCAAAGCAGGGTTTGGTATTTACTTAAATAATACAAAACATTTATTGTAAAAAAAAGTTTCACGTAAACCTTATAAATAATTTTGGCGGAATACTTTATTTGGAATGCATTGCAGGGTTTGGCAATTACTTTTATATTCGTGAATATTTTATTCAATGGAAAAGTTTAATTGCAACCAAAGGAAATATTGCTGTATGTATATCTGAACGCAAACGAAAGCAGTGTTTTGAATTTACATAAATATAAGGGCACGCTTCACTTGAAACTCAAATAATTTTTACGGTACGATAAATTTCGAACCCGAAATCAAATCAAAGCAGGGTTTGGCAATTACTTTAATATTTAAAGAAAACGTTTTACTTGCAACTGAAATAATTTTGAGGATGCGATTAATTTTAAACACAAACGCAAAGTGAGATTTGGGATTTACTGCAAAATTTGAAAATATTTTGTTCGAATGAAGCATCTTGCTTGGCACAACAATATTTCGAGGGTACAATTACTTTCCAGTACAGAACGTACATCACGGTTATGCATCATTAATTTTTTACATTTCGTTTTATCAAGATCAGTAACGCATATCAGGGTTGTGTATCTTTTATTTTTATGGTACTGTTTTACTCTTACACGCAATTCAGAGTTTGGTATCTTTTACAAAAATAATATTCTCGGTTTCATTTTCTTGCTTGCGAGATTACTAAAGAAATATATTCATGAATCGAAAATCATGAAAACGTAAGGCCAAGAACTTTTGGCCATAGGGTTCGGTCACTCCGGAAACTCTCATGACCCACAACGTGGGTGCCCCCGCTCGTTTCCTTCGTTCCCTACGCAGACATTCCCAAATGGTAGATGTAAAGGAACTTTCAAACTAACCTGCATGAATATAGTTTTAATTCGTGGCACTGTGATGGTTACCTTCGAAAAGAAAATGCGTACCATGAAATTGTATGACTAATTCAAAACGTAAGTACGTTTGAATTTTACACCACCACTTGGAACCGTTTCCTTGTAAGTAAAAACATACGTTGTCAATTTTGAAAGTGGCATGCGAGTAGCTTTCGAATGATACTACGCATGAATAGTGTAGTGCTTGAAAATAATTTAATTGTTCAGTTAGTTAACTAGTAATTTGTAAAGTTGGACAATGTGATTTTTAAATTATTATGAGAGAACATTTAAAGTAAGTGTTACCGAAATCATATCGCGATTTTAGAAGTGTTTCAAAATTTATTTACACTACATCAAAACCTTTCCTTGTAAGAAAAAAAAATGTAGCTGTAATTTAATTCACGGCATGATTGGTTTTCAAATGATATCCCACGAGCATAATATTGTGCAGGGAACTAACTTAATTAGTTAGTTAAATAATGATTAGTAAAGTTTGACGATTTGAGAACTAAATGATTTCGAAAAAAGTTTAAACTAACTTGCCATCATATCAAATCACAATTTCAAGTATTTCCATTGAGTGTGCAATACAAAAAAAACCGTTTACTTGTAGGCAGAACCTGTAAAAGATCATTTTCATTCACGACATGCAATTAACATTCGATTGATACTGGGAACTAATAGTGTAGTTAAGAAAATAATTCAATTGTTACTTAAAGAGTAGTTAGTAAAGAGTGACGATGTGATATTCAAAATTCGCACAAACAAATATTTTAAGCAACTGAAAACTATTCACAATTTTATTTCAGCTTTCGGTTTGCACAGTGCAAACGGTTCCTGTAAGTGAATGATCCTGATAAAGTTTTATTTTTATGCAATGCATGCATTCAAGTTTCGTATAATACCATGAAAGAATAAATCAATTGTGCATTAATAAAAGTAACGGCAATGGAAATACGCAATGCAACAGTTACATTAGCATGAACTTTTCGGTTAACACTTTTCCGTATATAGTTTATATTTTTTTACATACATCTAAAGTGCGTAGTACATGAATGTGTACAAATTCCTAGCAAGAATTTTCGTTCAATTTAGTACAGATATTATGCATTTAGATTTAGTATGTATTGCAATTAAATTCAAACCTTGCGTTATTACTGCGTAGCATTTGTAATGAATGTTTATCGACAACTAAATTAGCAGGCAAGAATACGATTTTGCATGATCGGAAAGTGTAGGCTAATGATTAGAATTTAATTGTATTAAAAAATAACTAGGCACGTATCATGTTCCATTACATTGGCACAATAAAACATGTTTAGGTATGTACAATTGTAGGCGCAAGTCAATGCAAGGCATTAGGCTGGAAATATTAACTTTTCCCTATAGTGCCTAACAAAAGTAAACTGCCATTTACTTTAACAGTGGTTCAAGTGACTGGCGAGTTTGTAGGAAAACCGGTTTTCCCGAGCTGGAGTTTGGCTTGCTTGGCAATGGCTAGTGAATTGCTATACAGCTAGCCAAGGCAAATGAAGTTGCTTGAAATGCGTGTATGCATGTATTCATGTTTGCTACTGTGTATAGTATGAAAGTGCAATGTAGGTATGTACATTACTACCGTACACCACCACCACTCAAATTTTTACAACTTTCGAACCTTTCTCGAACAGTACGCTTACCCCCACCCCTCCAAACTATGGTCGCCACGAGTGGCGACTTGGGACGCTGATTTTAAATGGTTTTTCGAGGTCAATTTCGACCAGTCAAAGGCATATATTAAGGAATGTCAAAGCTGTATCGTTAATTTTCCTTGGTCACCAAATTTTCGAAAAGGTGACCCGAGCAGCACAACCATGTGAAGACGAGCATGTAACCTTCGGCAAACTTTTATTGTTTTTTAAAATCTTTTTCTTTAAATATCAAATTTTTTTCTACGTAAAAGACTACAAATGACGTCTCATGCCAAAAACCAATATTGCATGACGAAGGTAGATATGAGCATGAAAAAGGCACAAATTGTGAACAAATTGTATGAATTATCTTTCATTTTTTAACATTTTCAATTTCAATAATGCAGTAATTTATTTATTTATTTATTTGATAGTGATTTGACAGCTTTTTGATATACAGAAGCAGATTTGATGGCTCTATGTGTAGTAGATACATTCACTTCATACAACTGCTAGCTTCTTTCACTGGCTTGCAATCGGGATTGTATGAGTATTTATAGAAATACAAGTTTTATTGACTGTGTACATACATATTAAAACGTCAACCGAGTAGCCACACATCATACCCTTCAACCCTTAGGCTTGTGTTTGCTTATAAAGTTTCTATTGATTCTGTATACTAGTCATAACATTATTATGAAGTATATACAATAGTATACGAACTTTCTCCGACAGCTGCTACTATACATTTTACAATCAAAAACTACAAATACTACAATCAAATGCTATGTATTTTAAAATCCACTACTATACATACTACAATCATATACTACACATTTTACAGTCAACTACTGTGGATAGTACAGTACAATCAACTACTATAATCAATTGCATTATATCGTACCATATACAACTGATCGAACTCTGGATGACTTAATTTTCCCGTTTCCGATTTCGGGGTCCTGATTATTTTGCTGGGATAGAAAATCTTCTAAATGAGGTTCTCTGTTTTCAGTTACGTCAAAAAACTCTTCATCAGAAATTGTAAAGTCATTCATATCATCAATTTGATTTGTATCGTCCTGCTCAACCACACAAGGAACGTGACTATCGCTGTTAGATCTGCCCGAAATGTGCCACCTATCAGCGAACCCAAAAACATCGACATTTTCTATATCCGGTCCATTTATTACAATGCTCATTACAGCCTGTAAGTGGTCATTCGAAATCCTCGACCTTCGTTGGTTTTTTACGATATTAAATGTTGAAAATCTGTAACAAATAATGTCTACATTAATTTTTATAGTGAAATAAGGGCTGCTATTCCAATGAAGTGATATACACATATACCTTACCCTGATTCACACAACGTAGACCCTGGAGCCAAAATTTTCATCGATCTAATGAAATATCTCGTTGTATCTGTCCACTGTATGTCTCCGCTCCTTAACAAACGAGCCCAGAAGCTCTGCGTGTCAGTATCCCTTCTTAGAATATCCCACGATGGCAATGAAACAACAGAATTTATTAGCGTGGCCCAATCCTTGACGAGGAGAGGAACATTCATGCCCAGTTTTTGGCCGAGGAACTCGACGTCTTCTTTGCCATACACAGGAATCTCATTTTCCTCTTCAAGATCTTCACCTTCCAGATTTAAAGTGACAACACCAGCTGGCAATCTTTTGGGATTAATAACGCTAGCAGCACGTACAAATTCATACGGAATATAGTTGTTTAGTCGTTCCCTTGTTTTTTTAATTAAATCCTTACCAAGGATTGTGATGGGTGGCGCATCGTCATCAAGTCTTCGAAATGTTAAATTTTTCCAGATAATTCTCTCACTTTCCTCATACTCCTCAACCGTGCATCCAACCTTTACCGAAGTCCTGGCCGGAAAGCATTCACATTCTTCTAAAAAGCCATTCAGTGCTGGGCCGTCAAATGCTTCGATCAAATTAAGATTATGTTGTAGATCCTCAAAGTTGTCTAATTGATCGCTGATTAAGCCGACAAATTGCTGTAATATCTCCGACCATTTCTTAAACGCTGAGGTATAATCCTGTAAAAACACATAAGTTATGAGCTTATGTTTGTCGTGAAGTTCTTCAAAAAAATTGCGTGCTTCTTCTTTAACACTGTTCCGATAATGATCATCTTCCTGAATTGCCTCCATTGTGTATATTGTTGCTTTCCATCCGATAACAAAGTTTTTTAACGTCTCATATGAACTAGAAACCCATCGATTAGTGTGAAGTGCCTTTAATTCAACTCTAGGAAGGTCGTAGAAGTTGACAACTTCTCGATATTCTCCAATCCTCCTTTGTGCAATTGAGAGCCATGTGTGAGTTGTCTGCATAAATTTTTCAATAGTTTGAAAATACGATAAGCTATTATCTGTACCGTGATCGTCATCCGTTCGTAATGGAATTAGGGATGACCGCGTTGTCAACTGTAATTTGTGGGCTAAACAATTTATTTTTATAAGCGGAACGTACTCATCATCTGCATCTCTTCGGTCAACCCATTGCGATAGTATACGATGAAATTTTATCATTACTGCAGCGGCGTCCGTAATCACAGCTATAATGTAGTTTTTGAAGTACTCTTCATATCCTTCACCTAGATTGGAAATCCACGATTTCAAAGCATACAGTTGATCATCAGCTGTTGAACTTTTGTTTAGTTGAATAAGTCCTGCAAAAAATGGAAGTGTCTCCTCGCGTTCTAAAGTTTGGAGATAAATAATTATATAGTGTTGATTTCGTCGGTCCGATGAACCATCCATGATCAATGAAAATGGTAATTTATTATTCTTGATATAATTCAGAAGGTTTCTTTGGCCTGTTGTCGCAATGAACTCTATCATATTCCAAGCTGACTTCTCACTATGTCCTTCGTTTCCAATATTCACACCAGATCTCTGAAAAGTGGTGAACCACGGTTTTGAATTACGTATTGCTGTGTTTGTTTTTACGATGGTGTACGTTACGGAGACTCGATTTGCGATGGGTACAAGATATGCCTTCTCTGGTGTTTTGTAAATCTCACCATTATCAGTAATAATCTTTTTTCTCTCTGCCTGAATGTCAAGTAATACTGATATATGATGAGTTAATGAGTTTGTGTGTTGTACAAGTAGCTTACGGGCGCTGTCAGTGTTTGTTGGTAAAGTTACGCCGTTTTTCTTAGATAGAAGAACTGGTCGGCCCCTTCCAAACGTATTGGGACATTCGACCGATCTTTTGTAACAAACTTCACATCTCCACTTTCGATTTGTTTGAGGAGTTACCGAATCGTCACTCTGCGACACAATCTCGAAAGGAGTTATGTCGGGAAAATTATTAGATGTGGGGTCAAACCCGGCTTCCTTTAACGGGGCCCATGTATGGTCCACAAATTTTGTTATTGGAATATATTTGTTTGCATAGTTAGGATTGTGTTTTTGTATGTAGCTCAGTTCTCCGTTCATCATGCTTTCAATTTCTCCAATTTTAGTATCCTCTCGTGGGCACTCACCGTCACTATCCCCGTCACTTGTGACCCCTACAATATTATCTTGACCTTCACCTTGTTCAAATTGCTCTGTTTGATATGGCATGTTCACTGAGCAATCGTTCAGAAATCCAGGTGTCTGTGTTCCTAATTTGAAATCGTCAGCCGAAAAATGTTTTAACACATTGTCAGAGGGGCAAAGATTCAAAGACAGCTCATCCTCATTAGGTTCTCGAGGGTTACCCACGCCCAAAACAGAGTTGCAATTAATTTGGTTAATTCTTAACATTCTCTTGGTTTGCTTGTCGAGGTCTTTATTCGGATGTCTTCCATACGCTAAGCCATCAACAGCTGTACTCTCGATCACATCCATGAGATTTATCTTTTGTCGTTTCACATTGACTGGCTCCTTTAGATTCACATACAAATTTCTTCCTCTACTCTTCTTTCCTCTGAGCTTGATTTCGCTCCAATGTGTCACATCAGGTCGCTGATCTCTGTGTAGTAACATTACGACAATTGGTTCGGATATACTACATGGAAGTACGTTAAATTTATCTGTGTCATCAGCATATTGAAATTTATTGTCGGTTTTGTTGGTTATGAGATAGTAACCTTCTGTGTTTAGTTGCACCTGGTGTAGAGTAACTACAACTAAAAGTTTCAGACTTGCCGTGAAAGCAATTAATTTATGGTTGTTTATATATTTTATACTGTTTCGGTGATATGGGTGGCTCCGTATTTCAACAAACTCAGTCCTTTCGAATCCTGGTCTGCAAACTTTTATCTCATTTATATACAGTTTTGAATTCTGTGTATCTTTCTTTTGAGTATCACCTCCACTAGCATCTCCTTTCTCATTGACAGATGCACACTCGCGCTCAGGATTAGTATTTGATATCTGAATGGATGACCCGTCGTTGAGTTTTCTTCTTTTCGACGATATGTCACACAGTATATCAGTGCATTGAGAGTTTTCAGCTGTGTTAGTTTTCTCAGGATTGTCCCCACAACGTGTTAGACTGCTTTCGGTGTAATTAGGAAAACCAAGAAATGGATTTTGTTGATTAAATGGCCTCATGTTCCATTTTTTTGCGGCTTCTTCATATCCCAAAAAGCGCCTTTCTGCTGCTTTTACCTATTTGCACATTTAATACATATATATTCACATTTAATATATTAATACGTATGTATGTATACATACGGACAGTAAATACGTAAGGTACTTACGGTTTCATAATTTTTGGTGGTATTGCACCTTGTATAAATCCACAAGTCAATAATGCCATTAAAGTAGAAAGTCTCCCAATATTTGCCCTCCTTTATGGATTCCTCATTTGTAGTATTTGTAGTTTCTGTATTTACAAAACCATTTCCTTCGTAGTACGCATGAATACAATATGGACTTTCTTCCGTTGTATCAAGTTCAACTTCCACTCTGTATGTGTAGGATTTTCGAAACGTATTTTCATAAATTGATCGAGCTTTCATCCAGGAATAAAACAGCCAAGTAAGATTTTCTTTGGTGACCAACAGTTTAATTAATAGTCGCGTTTGTTGTATATCTAAATCTCGTTCAGTAACTACTTCCTCAATGTAATCTTTGCAAAGTTTATCTAGATCTGTAGATGGTTCAGTTGGCATTGGGTTTGTGTCTATTCGACATGCTTTACAGTAGCTGAAATTTTTAAAATTAAATATAAAATTAAGTTGGTTTATATTTGATATAGTCAAACAATAGAATTGTTAAACAATTAATAGCTTACACAGTTCCGGGTATGTTAAACGCAATTGCGGAATTAAGATTTCCTTCAGCATATCGTGCCACGCCCAGAATGAAAATCAGTACTTGAACACCTAAGTAGAATTTTATTCAATGCTTTATTAAGTATTTTTGAAGTAGCCTTAAATATACTTCTTTAATTATTGAGGTAGTTTACTCACCTTCCATTTTAAATTTTATAATTTGGTAGGTTTGATGCAATTCATTTTACAAGCCATTATTGCAGTTCGGTTGCAACTTTCTCTTTTCGGCCTCATGTTACATAGATGAAATAGTAGCGAAACAGCTATTTCTGGGCGTAGTACATCGGTTTCTACGAGGTTTTTTATTCAAGTGCATGCAAACGTTGCCGAGGGTTGTCGGGTGCAATCGATATACAACTACGACTGCCCTATGTGTATAGAAGGAAGAGATGTCTTTATTTTTTATTGTGCGTATCATGGCTTGTCAGTAGGCTATTGCTTAAGCCTACTCACGTCGCCGATACGCTGGCATTTATTTTAGAAAGTGAACAGTATTCACTGTTCACTTTCACTCCTGTTAGCAGAATATTCTACTAACGGGAGAACCTCCTGCCCATTGTGCCTACCTCTGCAACGATCTCGCAGTTTGCGGTAAAGCTTGAGCTTGTATATGAGGTATATACAAGCAAGCACAATGAAGCAAAGTCCGAAAACCAGACCTATTACCCAATAGTCATTTTGGTATTGTGGGTAGTCTGGACATTTTGTGTGGTTGTTAGGAAACACAAGACTTGCTGGGTGTAAGAACACGTCTTGGTCATGGGCACAACCAGACCGGCCACCAGGGGGTGGTATGGCAAAAATGCAACCACTCCCTGTACATAATGTGCAATTGTATTGCAACTTGGTGGCATAACACGTTAGATTAATCATTTTGCATATGTAGGCACAATGAAGTAGGACGCTTTTGAATGCCAGTACAAAATAGCACACCAATGCCATACTGAACGAATGTCATATGTAGATATCGACCTTTAATTTTGTATGCTTTTATTTTATGTTTCATGTCATAGAAATAATATGCAGCATGATAGATAAAAGTTTAGGCTTATTAGAATTATGTTATGCAGTTATATTATGACTACATGTTATGATTTACTTAATTTTTCAATAATTACTAGCTTTACCGCAATTTTAAGCAATGACGATTATGACAACCATGACTTTTGTGGTGGTGTTAGCGGTTTTTTTGTACACAAGAATCTACAGTCTATGCATTTCGTGTTATAAAAATTTACCCTTTCGGTCGTTATTCACACTGCTGGCATTGCGTTTTTACCAAAATTTTAGTCATGATAAAAAACAATGAATTTTTAATTATATGCAAACTAAGTACAAAATATCATTGGAAGTTTTGTACTTTGCCCTACGGGTAAGCCAATTGTCTGCTGGCTGACCTTTGTTTCTCGGGTGTCAAGGGAAATTGGCCTTGACATTCCTTAAATAATGCCTTTGACTGATTTCGACCTCTCCATTTAAATACATTAGGCATAACTGCCATTTGAATTTCGATGGCGACTTATGACCTCCTGGCAGTTAGGACACGGACTTTTCCATAAACAAACAGTCCAAAACCGGGCGGCATAAGTGCATCACAATATACTGCTCGCACTGATTGTGAATGGCAACTTTAAAAATTGGGAAAGTCATTTTGTAAAAATAAATGTTACCATTCGTTGAATGTAACCCCACTTTTCCCGGATGATCGAGTTGTACGTGCTTGTGAAGAGGTGCACTTGACTTATATACATTTGTGCAGAACTTGCAGGCGTAAGGAAAGTCGTTGTGAAACTTGCGGTGCGCGTCGTCACTCTCAAAATCGTCCTTGCATTCTTCGCAATGATAAAAGGTCATTCCATGTGTTGTCTTTAGATGGCTCACCACTTCTGACCTTGTCTGGAACTTAGTTGTTTGTCCTTTAAGCCCAGAGGGGCATCTGGGGCATTTTAACAATTTCATTATGTTGATTCTCAATTATTTTAACAATATCACATCGTAAAACCACGATAATAAAGTAAGCAGTAAAAGCAACAATGCAACGTAAGCTGCAGATCCATGCAGTTCTATAATCCATACAAAATGAGCATAATGGGTTAATATCATCGAAACTTTTTATGAAATTTTTGCAGATGGTATCTACAAGTCTAACTTTTTTTTTCTTTCAGAGCATCAGTACCAATTCCAAATGTTAGACTCCGCACATTATCATATGCCGGTTCCAGCTGATGCAGAAAGAATGAGGCAGTTTCTGCCAAGAAATCCCATTCCTACACCTCCGTACTACCCACAAGTATGACAATATTTAGATTAGTGACTGATTAGTTTTTAAATGATAGAGGTATGTACAAAAAGTGATTTGATTTATTTTAACTTCTCTTGCAGCATCCTATGGCGAATGCGGACTCCCTGGAATTTTTCCAGCGACTCTCGATAGAGACATTATTTTTCATCTTCTATTATTTGGAAGGGACTAAAGCTCAGTATATGGCGGCAAAAGTCCTGAAAAAGCAAAGCTGGAGGTTTCATACGAAATATATGATGTGGTTTCAAAGGCATGAAGAGCCTAAGGTCATTAACGAAGAGTTCGAACAGGTACGCTTATCACATTTATATATCCCCACTAAACTCTCCTTCATATTTCCCATTCATTTCCGATTCCTAAACAAATTTTGTGATTGCTTTGTTGGTTACAGGGAACCTATATCTACTTTGATATTGAAAAATGGAGTCAACGAAAAAAGGATGGGTTTGTGTTCGAGTATAGGTACTTAGAAGACAGAGACCTCAGTTAAAAATCTTTAGAAACAAAATCTATGTGTATGTTTTTGTGTCGCCGCACCAAAAATTTTCTTTTTGATTGTAATAATAAAAATTTGAATATCTAAAAAAAACAATTTGACTTCCACAAATACATGAGTGAGTTGTGTAATATATACATTACGGAGTACGTATAATGAAATTCCACTCAACTATACTTTCACAACAACAAACAATCATAATAAATGTTCAAAAAATATAAACAGTTTAGGAGAAAATGCTTGAGAGTATGTAAAAAGATTACAGAGGAGAATAAGCTGAAGGGGCTACTATGTTTTTTTAGTCATTATTGCTGTCCGACTAATAATAGGAATATTTTTATCGAGAATTCACAGCTATCTCTCTATAAACGAAAATTTTATGCAAGGTTGACATCCTCTGACATCTTTTTTCGTGATGAATCAATACAAACCAAAAAAAAAGTCGGACAAAACAGATAAAATACTTCTTGGGCAGCTCAATGTTAAGCATAGCGGCTTTTTAAAATATTATAAACATGCCCAAAACTTCTAATATTCGAAATTCTGAAAAGTTCATATTATTGAATTGTCTGCCTCACTGGTCAAAAGTGAAAGACTCTGGAACGTTTTGAAATTTTTAAATGTAGAAAATCCAAATGTCATCAATGTAGTCAGGGATTAATGGAGAGGTGCTTATAAAAATCGTTACATACATTTTTGTCAAAATATTTAAATTTTTTTGGTCGTCTCTCTAAATCGAAGGACAAGCATTTTTGAAGATCAACTAAATATGCCACCACCACCACCAACCACGAATATATTTCGTTCTCTAGACATTACGTTTTCTCACATATGAAACAAATGTTCTCATGAAAATTAAGCATTAAAACTACTACAACTACTTATACTCCTATTTGATGATCGTTACTGCGATGATCTAATATTGTCAATTTTGAGACATAATACAATTTCTGGAAAGAGCCTACATTACCTGCTGCGTACGAGTATACTTAAATATTATGGTTACTTTTTTCAGAAACCCAACAAGTAAAAATAAATCGAAATATATAAATATTCTCATTTTAAATGTGTCTGATGATATTGAATATAATTGCGTATGTTTTTCAGTTTCGAATTTTTTTTGTTCAAAAGAGAAGACTTTCGAGAAAGAATATTAATTATTACTGGTAGTCATTTTGATGCATATATATTGTACATAATATTTAATCGTGCTATATGATTGATGGTGAAATCTGTAAATAATCCGAATCATATATATATATTATGCTGTGTATGAATACCATTTATATATAGTAGTATGTAGCATGTAGATTTTAGTAGATTTGCGAAATAATAATATGTTGGAGATTTTTATTTCCACCAGCTTTTTATTTTAAGGAGAAAAAAACGATACAGTGCGGTTGCAATAAAGTTTAACAGGGTTTTTAAAAACGATACTTTTGCTAACTGTACCTACTACATACTGGAAAAAAGAAACAACTTAGTTTTTCTGACATTTTCTCAAGCATGATCATTTCTTTGCTGTAATAACATTTTTCAACTATGTATTTGTCTATGTTGACACTATTAGCTCTATATAATATCTTATATACTTTAGATCAAAATTGTAGAATTTTTACTTATTTTCTCAACATTTATTTTTTAAGTATCGGTGAAGGTACGCTAGAGCACCACCAACAATGCTGTTTGTCTCACGAGTACTTTATCTTTCATCACATTTCACTGTTCTTTCAACTACTCTGACTACTATCCCTAACCCCTATAATCTTAAATGGCTATATTCATGATTAATCTGAATTCCTGCTGTTGACTTAATCGATAATGATGATATTTATGCGTGATAATTAGCGGTTTATAGGCCTCAGATAAGACGCAAAGGTCGCATTTTCATATTCATTTGGACAAAAGCAACTCCGTTTACGACTAAAGTAAAATGGATAACTGGGCTCGAAACTTTCATTCAGATAAAACGATAAGAAAGAAGAATTTGATCATTTAATTGGCTGAATGGGGTAATATAGAACAAAACACCAATAATAATAGCTTGAGCTTTATATATGCAAATCTGATTTTACAGAAATTATAGGACTTGTTTTAGTTCATTTTGCAAAAAAATGTAGTCCATCCAGCACACGTATATATGTGAACATTTAACATTTAGTTTGGAAATAGCAGATAGCCTGTTTACTTAAAGATGCGGAGCAATTTCAGAAGCGTTTTCTTGGAAAATGTTTTCCAGCCAACTCATACGAACATAATTTTGTTCGTTCGTTCGAAAATTAATGTCCGGTCACAATTTAGTGACAATCATCATCATCCTTATGATGTACGGTCTCTTATCGCATGAAAATGATAAAATTTACCATTATGATGATTCATCATACAAAAAGTGATATTTAGTGTCACATCAGCAGCCTCAAAAATAGACGGAAATGAAAATGAGTATTAATTCATAGACAAAAGCAAATTGAGTCAAGATAAACCAGAAACAACATTTTTTTCTGCGTGTGTGGTCATACCTGGAATACTATTAACTTTCCAATTTGTAAAAAATAGGAATAACTTTT